>JANHFL010005913.1:64837-83374 GCA_032468155.1 Oxyrhabdium leporinum
TTATTATTATTATTATTATTGTTGTTGTTGTTGTTGTTGTTGTTGTTGTTGTTGTTGTTGTTGTTGTTGTTGTTGTTATTTTGCTTAGAGCCCACTATGGACATTCTTGATTTGCTGTGGCATGAATTCTTTCAGCTGTCCCAACTTCATCAGTTAGAAAAGAAAGACTCTCAAGTCCATGGTTAGCCAAAGATAGACTTTATCAAAGCCAAATGGTTACAGAAGAAACGAAGCTGGATCTAAGGTTTTCGGGCCCAAAGCATATGGTCAATTTTCCATTATTCCCTTCTATGCCTCTGGTTATCAACAAGTATCCAATTAGGTGCTAACAAATTGTTTGGCTAACAGTCCCGGTCTTTGCAGCTGGCTGCATTCCCTTGCTTGACCTTGGAATGGTCGGTGATTCTCATCGGACACTACGATGCTGAGTTTTGATTCCTCATGGCAACACTCCCTCTTATCCCACCCTGCAATTCCCTCTCCCCATTGCTGTTGCAGGTTGTTAACAGCAGGCAATGCATATGTAGCTGAATGGAAGCCCTGACAGATTCAAAGATTAGGAACATGGAAGACTTTTTTTATATTGGACCATTGAATTTTGGTAGCATGATTGTAGGAAATGTTTTGTGTTTGCCAAGTGTATAGCCAAAAACAGATTTGGTCCAATCAAAACTTACCCTCTTAAATAGAAGAAATGAGAAATCCCAGCCAACACATTAAAAAACAACAACAAAAAACTAGCGGCCAAAGCAGATAATAACAATTACTTAGCAATGTGGAAGAGTGGAAAAGTTGGAGAATGAGACCAAAGCACTAATTCTGGCTGCACAAGACCAAGCATTAAGAACAATGCATAAAAAGCCAGAATTGAGAAGACAGCAACACACAGCAAGTGTTGCCTCTGCAAAGAAGCTGAAGAAGTGGGCCACCTGGTTAACTGCTGCAAGAAGACTGCATGGACCAACCACAAAAAAAGCATAATAAAATAATAGAGCCTTGGAAATTCTGCAAGGAAATTTGTGCCTTAAGCATGAAAGCCAACAGGGTGACTTTGGGTCAGTCACTCTCTCAATCCAACCCACCTTACAGAATTGTAGGGTGGAAATAGGAGAAGGAAGAAGCATTATGTATGTTAATCATCTTGAATTATTTATAAAGTAATAAAGAGAGGATAAAGATCAAATAAATAATTATGTAAATAAATAAATGCAAGCAAGAACTGCTGGGGCTCTAAAATAGACAAAGTAATGGAAAATAAATAAGCTAAGTGCTCTGGGACTTTAGAATTCAAAGAGACAAACACCTGCCACACAACAACACAGCCTTAACAATTCTCGATAAGAAAGACAAAAAACTCTAGTATCGGATGTTACAGTATCTGGAAACAGAAGAATACAAGAGAAAGACTTGAAGAAAATCACAAAATACAAAGACCCGCAAACAGAATTAGAATGACTGAAGCAAAGAAAGCAAAGATAGTACCAATAATAACAGACGTCTTGAATGCAATCCCAAAATATCAGCATAGGCATTGACAAAATCACCATCAATCCAGAGATGGACTGCACTTACATTGACAAGCGTTTTGCTGGTCGTGAGCGCACATGTGCGTGCTCGCACGTGCAGCTTTGGGACTGAAACGCAGCTTCAGACAGGCAGCTAATCGACTCAGGCAGCTCCAGTGAGTACAGCAGGGGTGGCACAGAACTCACCTGGGCAGTGTGTGTGTGTGTGTGTGGGAAAGTTAGTTGTTTATGGAAAGCATAGCACAAGGGCAGGTGGGCAGGCCCAGCCATTGATCACAACCTCTACCTCTAGCCCACTACTGCATCAATCAATTGCAAAATTTCTTGGAATACTTACATCTTGCAATGTTACCTTTAACACCATGAAACAACATCTACCTATCCTTGGGAAGGAGTCAATAGCTGGATGAAATGCCAACTCCAGTCTAAACAACTGGCTAATTGCACAACTAACCATAGTAATCATAGTAATCATCTATCTATGGCCAGAAACTTAGCACTTTTTATCTAAAAAGTATCTGCCCTTGTTATAATTTCTTATTTTAGCACAATATCGAATTCACTGATATCATGGAAAGATAAGTGGCAGCTGCAATATGGGCAGTGTGAATTGTTTACATAGAGATATTTTTTAAAAAAGAATCGTATCCAAGTATCGCAGAACTGTTTCAAACTATCTTTTGTGTGGTTATTGTTTTTAAGCAAAAATAAAACAAACCTCCTTATTTTGATTTCTAAACTATTTTTAGTGGCTCCGTGTCTTCAATATATTTACTGCAGACAAAATCACTGTTTTCTTTCTTGGATGATATTTGTTCTACTTTTATACTTGGATCTATTCATGTAATTTAAAATTCTGTTCATAACCATTATAAGAAAAATAGTACTGTGGGCTGTGGGTGTTTCTTTTAATTGTAGACAAAAGATGTTTAAATAAGCATCACTTTTAAAAAGCAGGCTTTCTTGCTAAAAGCCTATGATTTCTTGCAAATGTCATTTAAACCTTTGGGTCTCATCAGTATGCTGTGTTATAATTTAATTCATTTCATTGAATACATTCATGATTAGGCAACATTCAGGAATGTGCAAGATTCTGTAGATAATACAAAATGATTTATTCTAATGTAGGAAAGGATGCATGAATAAGCCAACATTTAAAGCTTATATATATTTCATTTGTCATTAGCGGCTTTGTATTATTCTAATAGTGAAAAACAGGCATCAGAGAAGGCTGCTTGATAATTGCTCTTTCACAAGGAAACTAATTAAGTGGCCCAAGAGTCTCGAGAATCAAAATAATTTAAAAGAATGATATATTGGCAAAAACAAATCTGGAACATAGAAATATAATTGTGGGACATAGTGCATCTTGCTGTTCCTTGGAGTTGAAGGTATGGAGTTCTTAAGATTCTTTCTCACCCCCACCCTTGAAATATGTAGGAAATAGCTATGAGAAAAAGAATATTCACAGCAAAAAAAATATTTTAGATAAATTTATGCGTCCTGGGGCTAATTAAAATACACTGTTTTGAACTTTATGGATTTTTATGCATTATCTGTGGTTGACTGGCTATGAGAAAGCTCTGAATTACCGGTATTTCAACAGAGGATTTTTGACATGGATTTATAAAACAACATAAGCTTTATTTCAAAGCACTGTGATTTATGCATGCTAAGGAGACCTAATATTGACTTTAGGATAAGGTAAATAGATCAGGATACCAAAGTTTAAGGGATGCCAACATTGCTTTTCCTTCTGAGAGCGAAGATTATTTTAAAAGTATGAATCTTTGCATTGGCTGGAAGTGGTGCCATCAGTCAGTGTTGCTTGGAGTGGCATATACCTTTCAACCAGCACCGGTGTGTGTGTGGTATCATTATCAGAGATCAAGACTTTTACCAACATATAGAACACTAGATCCAGTTAATTGTTTTGAACAACAGTTTCCATGACTCTCTGTTATGAGACTTTTCTCCTCTACCACTTTACTGTATATTTGAACATGTTCTCAAATGACACATGATTTGGGGGGACTTTGTGATTTTTCTCTCATTTTAGCACATAATTGGAGCTGTTCTGCAAACATTAGATTTGAAGAACTGGTTCTGGTTCAGAATCATATGAATTCTGCATATTCATTGACTGTAAAGACAAGCAAAGTCATGCCAAGTAAGAACAGCTTTTACATTCTTGAAAGTATGTGTGACTCAATGATTTATATGCTGTGTTCCCCATAATAATCTAATCTTCCTACTTTAATTATCTTTGTTTGGTATAACTGTCTTTGTCTTTTATTTTGCCCTTGCTAGCTGGCACTGATATAAAAATGCAGTCCAGAACATCTGGAATTCAGCGTATTACTAAATTATTCTTTTCAAGTACAAGAGATACTTAGAGGCACTTTCATTCAGATGAAAACAACTAACTCAATTGGGAATCCCTAGGTGTAATTAGAAGTTCTGGTACACTTTTAAGAACTTTTAACATTTCAGGAGACATGGTCATGCATTTTGTTATGATTTTTTTCAAAATAACTAATTGATACTTTATTGATACTTTACTACTCAATCAAAATATTTTGTTTTGGTCATTTTCAACTGTCAGATTACATAGATTGTAACTGAAATTCAGTTTTGACTCATTCTTCATTTGCTTCATCATCATTTTATATACTAGCTGAGGTCATGACAAACTAATTTAATTCTATATTTCAGTGAGGCAGCTAGCTCTGAAAAGAATTTGATTAATTTTGTAGAAAAACTTTCAAAACTTTAGTCTCAGAGGGGCACATGTGTTATCTCAACTTCATGTATTTCTAGATAATACTAGGAAGAAAGAAGAAAGAAGAAAGGGATTCTTTTATAAACACATTTTAAATGATTCATTCTTATGGTAATGCACTGTCAGGCTTCAATGTATATTCCAGAGTGTTAACAGGGGTTTTATCTTCTGATGCTTTATGAATTTACTATAAAATATATTTAAATGATAGTACTGTAGTCTAAATGTATGCTATTTTTTTTAAAAAAAACCTCAACTATATAACTATTGCATGCTTGATGATTAACTGGTCTATTCTGTTCCTGTAATGCTACAAGTATATCAATTAAATGTAATGTGTACTAACATACTATTGAATTTTAACAAATAAATCAACATTGTTTGGTTGTAACTTTATTATTTTACATATTTTTAACAAAAAAAACATATGATGTGTGCATTTGAAAGTTTTCTTTTTTAATCCTGCTAAAGTTATTTTTTGTGTGTTGGAATTAGTTCATAGTAGGGATCCATAATTACCAAACAATGTTTGGATTTTTTGCTGTTGTCTAATGAAATTTCTGATGATTCATAAAAGTCATAAAAAGTCAAGGATTAATTGTGAAACTTTTTATTAATTCAATTTGTGCCTGATTTTTGGTCCCAAAGACACTTAAAATGGCAAACATACAAAAACAATTAAAACCCACCTAAAACAGCAGCTAAATTCTCAATCAAATTAACATTAATTAAGGTTATTCTAAACAAGAATAAAAAGGAATTAAACAAGAAAATGTTACGTATAGCTTTAGAACTATTGATATCAGAAATTGTAAAAGTTTTACTACATCACAATTGCAATTTGTAGTAGCAGCTTGCAAAATAACTACAACTGGTTGCATCTGTATGGTGTGGCATACTTAGCTGCCTCTTGGAATTAAGAATTATTCTTCTCGCTCATCTTCTCATAGTAATATTATTAAAAGATCTCTGCGTATGAAAGCTCACACAATTCAATTTTCTTTAATGCTTAGTTAACAGTTCACTAATCTTTTACAGTGCAATCCTTGCTCATTCAGAAGCAAGTCATGCTGTGTTTAATGAAGCTTATACTGCAGTAAATGTATTTAGGCTGGCAGGCTTATCTCAGCTTCTATAACTAAGCAAAAGAGAACTATGAATTGTTTAGCCAATCTTCAGCTAGATTTTATCATTACTAGCAGTATTTAAAACACCACCCATGTTGTAAATACATTTTAAACGTCTGATAAAATCTATTATTCCAGTTTAGTTGGCCTTAAATATCTTGCTGATCTGAAGAAAGACCACCAAGGTCAAGAAATGATTTACTGGGTTACATGATGAGTTGATAAAGTGAAGGTCGTGAGAGAAGTCGATAAGATCTGCGTATCCTAGATCATTATAAGAGCCAAACATTTTCAAGGTAAAAGTTAACTTAATATGTGATAAGGGAAGTGTCAGAAATACTATTTGTCACACTGTCCAGCTTTAAATGGCAGTTGTTCTTACGTTGTAGAACATAGAAATGATGTATTTATTCTGACAGTCTGGTTTTATAATAGTGCATTATAGTGCATCTCCCACTTCTAATTATTAGCCTGAGTCAATTCTCAAGGGAGGACTAGAACCTTGGTTTTTCCACTTCTAGTCCAGCACCTTAATCAATAGGCAGGCAGGCAGGCAACCATACTAATGGTAGTGCTTTTCTTTAATTGACTGTTTAAGATAAGGCAGATCCTATTCCATGACTAAGAAAGGTATCTTCGAACTGAAAGAAAAAATTCTTTCCTATGCAAATGGGAGTTGATTTTGGAAATTGGCAAAGGTCTCATTTGCTCAAAGATCATAAAGTAATATTAATTTAGCACCAATGATCTTTAAATCTATAGACTATCTTGCTTCTAAGGATATCCATGGGGATAAAAAAAAGTGAAGGTGTTGTATACAACTGCATAACTGAAAATTGCCCCCCTTTAATGTGTGTGTATTCAAGGAGAAGGAAGCTGACTGCACGGCGAAGTGGTGCGGATGAGCAACAGCTCCGCGAAGTCCCACCAATTTCTTCAAGCCCGGAAGCTCTATGTGGCTGAAAATCACCCTGTAGGGGTGATGAAGGTAGAGGGGATGCTTCAGTGGTTGCAAGGAGAGCGCAGTCTCCTCAAGTGACCCAAAGAAAACCCCTTGAATTGGCAGAAGAGAAGACGGCCATTATGGCTGAACCGAAGCCACGAAGACAGCTGAGATGGAAGTGAAGAAAGGAAAGATCTTGTAGCAGTATGCTCGGCCAGGGTCAGAATTTTTCTAACTTTTGCAGTAGAATTTCTCCTAAAGCACCCCTTTGGAAAGTGGGACTCAATGGAGATAATTAGTGGCAATTAAAGATGTGGACCTACTGTCAGATTTGGTAAAGGAAGAAAAGAAATTGCAGTCAGAAGTAATCATAAAAATAAAGGACAGACTGGACTAGTTATCTCTTTAAAAATTAAACTGTTTCAAAATTCTGGATTATATTCTTACTACCACCTTGACTTAAAGAACTTTGGGAAACTATTGAAAAATATTTTTATCCGGAGACATTTTACTTGCAGCAAAACTGGAGAGAAAAAAGTAACAGTGACATCTGCTGGCCGAGGAAGGCAACATAGAACTGGAAAAAGTGAATGAAGTGAAAGTTGTTACCAGGATAGATTGGCTGGAATACATTTAACATCTGCAACTGTTTATACTGGGTGCTTGGAGACAGACTGTGAAGACATTTGTGGGACCTTGAGGATTATAATTATGTTGAGCAGTGTCTGAGTGTGAAACAGTTTGGAGTTTTGAAACAGGGACTAATTAATGGAGTGATTTAACTGCTTTAATATTGGCTACCTTGGTGCGACATAACTGGGACATTGGAATTCTGACAGATTACTGAGTAAAATTTCAAATGTATTAAAATAAGGCAAAATGGGACTGCAAGGGGAAATAAATGTCTTACTAAAAGAAATATTATTGACCCTCCAAGGTACATAAGAAATGATGTCAAGGAACCATAGGGAGATAAAAGAACTGATACATGATGTAGTTGAGACCAGAAAACCATGACCAAAAGACATTAAACAGGAAACAGGAAACTCAGGAAATAGAAAACAAAATAGAAAGAACAGAGGAAAGGACAGGGGAGGGAAAATGACAAATAATACAAAAAGATAAAAAAGAAGAGACAGTTAAAGCTGAAACAGAAATGGTGAATTATACCCTGAGAGACCAAAAGTTAGAAGGAGGTATACAGAAAGACACTTCTGAAGTGAGGAAAAGATAATTGAAAGGTGTATTGAAGGTTCAAAAGAGTGAAGAAGTGAGAGAGAGAAGAAATACTTAGATTAAACGTGAATGTGATAAGAAGATACAAGATCCCATGGGAGGAGTATGGGAGGTGTGTCAAGAAGTCAGTAAGAGTTGGGATGTGAAAACGGGCAAGAGATGAAGGATAAATGTAGAACACAGTCTATCACAGGAGCTATACTGTCAAGAATTAGTATAAAGATAGAAATTAGAAATGGGGAGAAGATCACTTTTTTGGATTTGGGAACTATTCTATTAATGAGTAGAAAATAGTAGCAGAAGTTTTGTAAACAAAGATATGTAAACAAAGATATGTAATAGAATAATGATCATTGAATAATTTAGATAAGTAAACTTTAGGATTATTTGGAGGTTAAGCGGCTATAAATGTGATGTCTACTTGATGTTTATAGATGATGGATATTATTAATGGCCTATAGATAAAACTGAATAGAGGGCCTAATTAAACAATGTAAAATTTATAACAAGGATGAGTGAAGAGGAAGATGAATAGGTATTGAGAATAATAGTTATAACTACTGTTTATACAAGATTTATTATCGGTACTTAGAAGAGAATGCAGAGATTGTATCCAGATGGTATACTGTTACTGTGAATATAGAAATCCTATACATGACCAAGAAAACTGTACAATAAAAAGTAATACAAAAAAAAAAGATGTTATCCTATTATAGACCTCTGACCTTGAGCGCAATCACAAAAGTTTTATTGGGTACAGGCAGTTTCTTTCTTTTCCTCCCAATTCATTTGCTACCTGATGTCTCAGTGCAGGGTTATTGAAAATATCTGATGCTCCAATAAGAAGCTATTAATAATAACCACTTCAAACTCGGACATTTTTCCTCCAAGTTTTTTTTCCCTCTGCTTTTCTTACGGCAATGACAGATTGAGTTAGTCTCTATGTTTTATTGAAGGAGAAAATGCTCAAAATTCTAAAGGAATCAACGTCACTTTAATCTATTCAACTTCCCGGAGGCTGATAATAATTGGCTATATCAGCACTGGTTGCAGAACTGACGATTTGGGATGTTGCTCTTCATTTCTTTTTGTTACTGTATAAGAAATCAACGCTGTCGGTACATTTTAATTATCATTTCCTTCAGAAACTTTGGTTTGCTCAGGCTACTTAACTTACAGTAGCTTCATCATTGACACCAATTTCACCTGTATTTCATGGTAGTGTCCAGCACTGATGACTGCTTTATAAATTCCATAAACAGGTAACAGATTAATTTACCTCTCTCTGTATGTGTTAATAACTCCTGTAGTCTGTACCTGAAGTAACATGCAGTGTGAGGAGGGATTGTAATAATCTATCCCACCAAGAGTTCTTTTAGTATTTTTTTTATTGTTTAACATTTTATTGAGTTATATGATAAAATAAGATACAAAATACAAAAGTAAATAGAAAAATGGTGGGGAGGAAGAGGGGGAAGAGAAGTGAGGAAGGATAAGAAAAAAAGAAAAAGAAACATTGACTTCTGACTTCATCTGTTCAAATGGTACACCTATGACACCCTAAGAGTATTTTTCAGTACCCTGATTCTATTTTGATTCTATTGTATTTGATTATATTCTATTTGATTATATTGCAGAAATATTTTCCCACAAATTTTTGTGTCTTGTTTCAAACAACCAATAATCAGCCTTTGGTTTTTTTTTTAAAAAGGTAGTTACTAAAATGCATATGGCTTCTCATGGCAGCCATCCAAGTTATTTGCAGTAGTGCTCTGCATAATCAGTTTCATGCATTCAAGGTTATGCTTGTCGGCTTGTAATAAATGCCTTCCTGTTTACCATATTGTAAGGTGAACAAATTTGCTGGGTCAGTCTACTAACTTGCTACTAAAAGAGGACTGGTATGACATCTTCTTTCTTTATTCTTATTATTTGAACAGCTTGACTTTCCCAAGTTGGAAGATTTCCAGCAGGGTTACTTCAACATTATGAGTTCTAGTTTTATGTACAGTAGCTTTATATATCAATATTTTCTTTGCTAGGGCAATCAGATTTGGGCTGCAAATATCTGGATGGAGATTAGATGGCAGCAACTAGTTGTTTTTATATAGCAATGAGTTACTTGTGTTCAGGAAATGGCAAAAGTATAAAGTGAGGTTTTCTTCAATAGTCTTAAAATCTTTGCTTTGGAATCCAAGGGAAGTTTATAACTAGAAGCCTGTATAATGTGGTAGGCACTGAGGATTTAGGACACTTAGAACTGTAGGCTTAGATGCCTCCAGAGCAATCTTTCCGCTAGAAGGTGGAGTATAAGGCTACTGAATCTGGGCTGAAAAAAAATCCAGATGGTCATATAATCAGGAAATAGAGACAATTTTGATAATCTAAATTCTACAGTCAAAATATAAAGGAATCTAAAAACAAAACTAAGCACTCTAACAAATGCTTCCTAGCCTATCAACACTTACAAACATTTTTACTGGACTCGTCTCATCCCAGCACCTGAGGAAAGAACCAACAGTTAAAGGCCTTCTGAAAAGCTAGGAGAATCTCAGAGGGAGGTCATCCCATCATATGATACAAATGTGTCTTCAACCAAGAAGATTGTTGTAATCTTTAATTTTTAACCTGTGATATTGAATTATGTTTTTACATAATTTAGTTTTGGCCATTTTAAAGGAATAAATATTGCATCTTTATATAGGCCTTGCAAAAAATTGACTAAGGATTCTAATGCATTGGCACTTAAAATGCTGATTGCTGTCTATATTTCTTTTATATTGGTACAACATTTGTATAAGATTGATAAAGAGGGTCCTGAAAATTCGAGTAGCAAAAATTGAATCTTTATTCCATTGCTTTGATCAATATGCTCTCAGATCAATAAAACCAAAGAACTTAAGTGGTAAGGTTTATACTTTAGTGATTAATGTGATTGATAGCATAACTATCCTGTTAACTTAGAAGGCAGAGTTACCTCAATGCCATGTGAAGTAAGTTTGAAGCTGGATGACATTCAGCACAAGACTGCTCATATTTACAAAGACAAATCTGCATAAACCAGAATGTGAAATAGAGCAGACTTGTGCTAACAGAGTACCTTAGCACTGTTACAAAATGTTTGAAAAACTGAAGCTGATCTATGATAAGGATTGTATTAGATGAAATCACCACCTATTTGTATGAACACAAGGGCTCATTCTGAAGGAACATAATGTCCTTTCATACACACGTCCCAGTTTTTTGTCTCATGAGAGTCTGCAGTTGTTCCAGGGTTACATTTGGTTTAATGAAGAAAATCACAGGAGATTTTTAGCACTTGCAATGTTTACATTTTACTTACAAATAAACAAACTGAGCAAAAATAGGGATTCACAGACTAATTACCTCCAAAAGATAACTCCGAAGTATCCAGATATGCTGTTCTCTAATCTCGTTCCACATTTGTTTGAATTCTAGAAATACTATCTGCATTTATATAGAACTGAATGACATCATCCCTTAAAAATGGGGAAGGAAAAAATGGACATATGCTTTCATTCTAGATGATATCTTTGCCTGCTTCCATAGGCTTGATGAAACTTTTTTCCCCTTCAAGTCAGTGTTACCTTCTGCCAACTGCCTTGGAGAAGCCTTTGCAATTTTCTTGGCAAGGCTTTGAAAGTGGTTTGTCATTACCTGCTTCCTAGGTCTAAGAGAGAAGTGTAAAGCTACGCAGTTGACTTTGTGCGTAAGGCAAGACTAGAACTCACAGTCTCTCAATTTCTAGCCAGGTGCCTTAACCCCCTACACCAAACTGTCTATTAAAACTAATCAGCATAAAATATGGATTAGAAGGAATATTAACATTGATGTTAAAGTGGTAAATAAAGATAAACAGGAACACTATAAAATAATCTGCATTTGAATGATAATCCTAATGCTACATATTCAATTATTATTTGTTCAATTTCTTTTTATCAGATTTATACCCATCTTTCCTCCAGCTCAGAGTGTACTATGTAGCATTCCCTCTCATATTTTTTCCAAATAACCATGTGATCTAGAAAAAAAAAGAGAGAGAGACAGATCAAAGTCACCCAAACTACTTCCATGGATTTGCAGTTGAGTTCCATGACTTACTAAAGACATTACCAGAATGTGACACTGCTAAAATAAGCTAGGCTGAGAAACATTGAAAAAGAAATTTTAAAAATAGCACCATGCTAAACATACATATGTAGCATGTCCAAATTTAGGATCATGTATATGGCTCTGCATCTCAAAAAGTATAATTGTAGAGGAGGGAAAATGCAGAGAAAAGAATCCCAGATTATGAACCACTATCCCATCCCAAAGCAGTGGTTTTTCATTTCCATATAATATTCGTTGGAAATGAAAGGACTTGAAGAAGCAGGTTAGAAAAAGTATTGATGCTTTCAACTCTGGAGTCAGAGAAGATTTCTGAGAATATCAGGGATAGTCAAAAAAACAAACTGATCACAGAACAGGTCAAACTAGAGTTCTTTCTCAAGGCATAAAGGATCAAGCTTAACTCATATTTTGGACATATTAAAAAAATCTAGCTTTCTTGAGAAGTCTTTAATACTGGAAAAGGTGGAAGGAAAGAAAAGAGGATGACTAACAGCAAAGATTTAACAGAATAATACAGTTGGAAAGGACCTTGGTGGTCTTCTAGCCCAACCCTCTGCTCGAGTAGGAAACCCTATACCATTTCAGACAAATGATTGCCCAATCTCTTCTTAAACACCCCCTTTGCTGGTGCACCCACAACTTCTGGAAGCAGGTTGTTCCACTGATGAATTGTTCTAACTGTTAGGATATTTCTCCATAGTTGTAGATTGGTTCTCTCCTTGATTAGTTTCCATCTATTGCTTCTTGTCCTGCATTCAAATGCTTTGGAGAATAGATTGACTTCCTCTTCTTTGTGGCAACCCCTTAGATATTGGAATACTGCTATCAAGTCATCCTAGCCCTTCTTTTCATTAAACTAGACATACGCAATTTCTGCAACTGTTCTTTGTATGTTTTATCCTCCAGTCCTCTAATCATCTTTGTTGCGCTTCTCTGTACTCTTTCTGGAGTTTCAACATCTTTTTTACATAGTGGCGACCAAAACTGGATGTAGTATTCTAAGTGTGGTCTTATCAAGACATTATAAAACAGTACTAACATTTCACTTGATTCTATCCCTCTGTTAAGCCTAGGATTGCACTGGAGTTTTTTTGGCAGCTGCAACATGCTGCTGGCTCATATTTAAATGTTTGTCCACTAGACTCCAAGATCTCACTTGCAGTTACTACGCTACTATTGAGCCAGGTACCACCTGCTGCATTTAGTTTTTCTTGCTTAAATGTAGAGCCTTACTTGATTGTAGTGATGATGGATGCACTGTTGGAAGGCCTGAATAGCCAGGTTGGGACAGATACTAATAGAATGATGCTATGGCACTGTGGACTTTCCCCTGATTTGACTGGTTACTTTGGGCGGGTGGGGGAAATGGCTGAAGTCTTTCAACTGATTCATCAAGTTCTTTTTATGGGCTCAGAACCATAGAGAAAAGAAAAATTGAAATATTCTGTAATGCAAATTTAATATAATGAACAAACAAAAGCAAATTTTATATATTTTAAATATACTAAAATAATAAAGAATAATTTCTTACACAGATATATGGCTAGATGTAATACAGTTATTTACAGAAATCTGGATGACTAGCTAGTGTATCTCATAGCTATTTGACACACTAAGGTCATTCTCAACAGCCTTTTGTACAATTGCAGCTGTAAATTAATAAGTGAATAAGGTTCGAACCTCATGTTCACAAATCTAAAAGAACAAAGACAAAATCATTCCCTTCAAACACCTGTTCCAACTGACCTTATTATATTGACTATTGCATTAATGATCCTTCAACATGCCAGTTGATGAAATTGTCAGAGCCAAGTAATACTGTGTATCTTACATTATTCAGAAAACGTTTTTTTCTGGTTGCATATAGATTGCATTCAAATTTCTAATGGATAAATGTTAAGATTGCTCTTAGTAAAGTACTTGTATAACTCCATTAACCCCTCTTCTGTCCATAGCAAAATCTCCCTCCATCTGGAGCCTTCCAGATGGATTGGGACTGTCAAAATTACCATGAGCAGGAGACCTGTAGTCCTAGCATATTCAGAAGGTCCTACCTAGGCTGACGAAAGTTAGCATGATAATAAACTGCACATTCATTTCTAGGTGCAAGAGAAGATGGAATGCCTCTTCAGAAGTGATGCCCATGATTGTACCTTTAAAAAAAAATTAAATATGATGCCAATTATCAAAAGATTCTTTCCAATTAAATTTAAAAGTTGATTTAAAAATTGATGATTCTGATCACCTAATTAATTAATTAAATGTTGCTGTGTTGCATTGCATATAAGAGAATAATTACCCCATTTTAGCAACTTAATCTTAGCTTTTAAAATATGCATAATAAATTCGAACATCAAAATAATTATTCCTGTTTTATGGCTGCCTCATTACTTGCAAGGAATTGCTTGAGTCCCACTGTTCCAAACTGAAGGGATGATTGTAAAATGCTCTACAGGACAGTTTTTCTCAGATAATAGAAATGAGACAGAATTATAATTAGAAATATAATTGATTGCTTTTAAAAAATATTCTGCAAGCTTTAAACTCCTGAGGATTTTGACTGGTCACAGGTATTAAAAACAGTAATGCTATTATTATGTGAATAACCTTTGAGATTTTGTTATTTGGCTGTTTGAAAAACAATTAGTTTGTTAATTTAGACATGTCATGAAAATGTGTTTTAGATATTGCTCATCATCATTTCCTTAGTGATCCAGAATAAAACTATATTTAGATGTTCCCAGATGAGGCTAATTACTAACCAACTAGCTCCTATAAGCCTAGCCTCTTATTGATTTTGCCCAAGGATGCCATTCCTGAAAGCAAACCACATATCCACAGTGGAAAGCCTTCATTCATGCACCATTAAATCCTTGCTGTTACATTTAAAAAAAAAACACAACTCAAATGCATACAACTGCACATATTTAAAGCATTTTTAAAGAATTAAGTCAAAAAGGAAGAGTGACTATGTCGGCAACTCTGCCAAGTGTCACACTCAAACTGAATGAGATTTTCATGCAAAAAATGATAAATTTCAATCCAATGAACAGAATAGTTTTCTTAGTTTCTTGTTCATTTATTTATTAATACTATAAGATACAAAAATACAAGAGAAAACAATAGGAAAGAAAGGGGAGGGGAAGGGGAAGGGAAAAGTGTAGGATAAAGGGGAAAAAGAAAGAAAAGCTGTTGACTTCGGACTCCCTTTGGTGCAGTAGAATAAGACAATAACATCAAACCTCAACATTTTACTTTTACACAATAGTATAAAACTAGCCATTTTTATAACCACAAACCTATCTAATCTGTAAAATCCCAAATCAAAGTTTCATTTTTTTCCCACCTCAAGCACAAAGCACATACTTACTGCAATAGCCAAAGGTTTAAGAATTAAGTCAAAAAGGAAGGGTGAATGTGGCCAACTCTGCCAAGTGTCACACTCAAATTGAATGATTTTTCATGCTGAAATTGAATGAATACTTATTATAACTTTTATACTGGGTTGTAAATGATAAGTTTTGATCTGATGAACAGAATATTTTGCAAAGTCATGCCTAATCATCACTTGTCTTAAAGAATTTAATTCAAACCAAATCAAAGGCTTTTTGTGCACTTGCAACAGAAACTGCAAATATAGCAGAATCAATTCTATCTTTAGCTATATAGAACATGTCTATTAAAAACAGATTATTTGATGCTAGTTGATTTTTAATGAACCCAGAAGGAGAAGGATGAATTATATGCAATTCTTCAACTGCCTAACTAATAAGTTAGTTAGGATCTTGGTATCCATATTAATTAACAAAATAGGCCAATTGTCAGGTCCCATAGATCTCTATCAGGACCTTGCCATTTTGGTGGGAGGTGGGAAGATTTGGGTTACGCTTGCATGGAATTTTCTTTGTTCCTGTTCTCTGCTTTGATTTATCTTTGGGATGTTGGGAGGTGGGAAAGAATGTGCCTTGGACCATCTATTTTGTCTTACCAGCAGAGGAGTGAGATCGTGGCACCTGGGAACTGCCTGTTATCACTTTCTCAGCCTGAAGTTCTCACAATGTGTTTGCACCTTGGGATTGGCTCAAAAATGAACTGGACATTGGGAAGGGCCTCAAAGGAATCAGTTTACCCTAACACTTCAGCACGCGAAAGTCAGATTCTGCCTGCACTCTCCCTGCTATCACTGTCTTCCAATAAAAGTTCCTTTCGGAATACTGTTTATTTCAAGAGTTCTGCTTTCTTGAGAAGGCTGGAGAGGCAGGATCTTACAACAATAACTAGCACAAAATGTAGCATTTTAACCTGGTTTTTAAATCAACCTTATGTAAGCATCATAACATGATAATAGAAATCTATCAATATTAAAGCATTAGATACATCTAATAGTAAGAGGCCAACAAGGCTGCAAGCAATTTATACCATTCTACTGAGAAACTATCTGGATCAGATCTTTTGTATTTTGCAAAACTGAAACAAATCCAGTACTTCCCAAAGGAACTTTGAAAATGACTGTTGTCCTGTGATAATGGCAGAATACCTATCTAACTCAAAAATTTATCAGTGTCATATTGATAATATCATACAGTCTATATACAGATACTCCTTGCTTAACGATTTTTTATTCAACAATCAGTTCCCCCCTCATCTTGTTATGTGGAATTTTGAGCTTCATTATTTAGCTTTTTAATAAAGGTGATAATAATTTTTTAACATGACATCCTTTTGAAGTTCATGAAATCATGTTTTCTTTTTAGCCAAAGCCATTTTTTTTATTATGGTATACAAGAACTAGCCCTTTCAGCAGCTAAACAATAGGGACAATATTCTAGAGGTTCTTTAATACACTTTGAAGTGTTAAGAAAGATACAAACTTGCCTGGAAAAGGAGGTGATGCAATCCATGAATTTGTCACTTGTGGAATTGTGGATTAATTTTTTTGTACTGTCTAATTAATGTCTCTTACTGTTTGATTCATTGCTTTCTGACACATCACATACAGTATGTCGAATTTATGCACCATTTGTTTCTATATCCTGGATAAAGACTTGATTCCCCCTCCTCCTTGATAAGCAGTTTCTGCTTTTCCTGAAGTACTTATGATTCATACTAAAAGAGAGGTAAACAGTCACTTTGAAAATTAATCTCCCAAATTCAGAGATCACATTTTTACCGGATCTATGCCAAACTTGGCTGCCTGGGTTTTAATACATACATACATGTATGCACGCGCGCGCACACACACACACACACACATTATTGTTAGTAGCATAACATTATAGATTACCAGAATACATATTGCTGCTTTTATAGTGTGCATATATTTCTACTTCCCTAGAAACTGGGTTGAAAGGTGTTCTTTTTAACAAGCCTACTAGAAAATACATAACATACATTATGATAGATACTCCCCTTTTTAAAAAAGTAGCAAACTGGTGGGGTCAAAAGAGTGGCTTTTCCTGTTTATTAGGTATTTTCTTTCTTTTGAAAGGAAGATGCTACATTTCTTTGAAAAAAAAATTGAAATTCTAACATTACCTACGATATACTGAGGTCTAGAAAGAAAGGAAAGAAGCAGGAAAAATGCATGATGTAATTGTGTTGTATTTAGAGAGAACAGTTAAATTTAATTCACTGGAAGAATATAGGTTATTGTATGTTACCAGTACAAAAAGATTTGCTGTCTTATTATGCATATTAAGGAATGCGCCAGATGTGAATGATTGGTTTGTATAAGCTCAAGTAAGAACAAGAAATTTTATACCTGAAATACGAATTAAATATATTGCTCTGCTGTTTTAATGAGGTTTGGTATTTGTGTCCATTCACTTAAATTCAAGTACACAAAATGCTGAATTTTCTATTTGTAATACACAAGAAATTTATATAACATTTATGCAATCTTTTCTCTATACAGAAAAATCAAGAAAATGAGATAATTATTGATATTTGCCTTTATCTCTCTCACCCTGTCAATTTTGTTGAGGTGCTTAGCATGCTGAAAATGTCATCAACAGGAAGATGGAGACATTAGAAAAAATTAGTGGTTGTAATTGATGTAGCGATGTCTCATTATGTAAGTGTAACCCAGGGGCTGTGATAAAATAAGGAAATGAGTAAAGCTAGTGCAAGTTGCTGGGTTTTACCATCATAAGCAAGAGCATAACTTGAGTGCTAAGTGTGGATGTATAAAAGAGAAATTGGAAATAAAGATAAGCAGGGCGAATAAAGCAATTTGATTATAGGATGCGATAATGAATTTCTTAGTAGACAAAATGGAAATTGGAATTGGTCTAGGAAGTTCCCCTGAGAGGTGAAAGGAAGGAGCAAAATTTTAAAAATTGAAAAAGGCATAAAAGGCATAGAGTTGTGACCCAAGGACAAGTGCATGGCATGTATTGGCAATGCAGAAATCCATTGCTATTTTGAGTTTAGTGACATATTTTGATTTTTCCTTCGTATTAAAAAAAGTTTAGAAATTCAGAACTCATTCTGAGCTCACCTGCTTGTTTTTCACCCTTAATAATGAAGGATTAATAAACAAATTATAATAAAATAAAATATAAAATAAAATAAAACATAAAATAAAATAATAAAATAAAAATAAAATACAATAAAATACAATAAAATTAAAATTTTAATAAAAGAGAAGGAGGGGAATCTTCATCTAGCTTTAAAGTCTTTCTTGCTAGGATTCTCTATTCCTATCCCAGAATTTTTATTTTATTTATTTATTTTTACATTTATATACCACCCCATTCCGAAGACTCGGGGCGGTTTACAGCTTATAAG
>JANHFL010005914.1:15663-30733 GCA_032468155.1 Oxyrhabdium leporinum
GAGAGAGAGAGAGAGAGAGAGAGAGAGAGAGAGAGAGAGAGAGAGAGAGAGAGAGAGAGAGAGAGAGAGAGACTTAAAGTCATCTAGTTTATAAAAGAAGGCCCTATCTCAACCTTTCTAAACCTAGTGACTTTGTTTGTGTTGAACTACAACTTCATCCATTCCTGGCCACCAGCCATGCTGACTGGAGATGTTGGGACTGCAGTTCAATAAATTAAAAAAAAAAGTACTCAGACTGCTGCAAGTATAATGATAAAAAAATAAATTGCACTAGGCATTAAAATAAATAAAGTGTCTTATTGGACCAGCTAAGTCTTTCCAAAAAATATGTAGAATTCAAGGCACTAGAAAAAGAATGTTATTTATCACTAAAATTGGAAATGTATTTTTGGAGGTGCCTTCATCTAATAATTGAACAATTTGTTTTGATTTTTCCTGTTTTTAAAATTCAGTACTTCTACATTCCATCATCACGCTTAAGTATAGAAGCAAAATAACTGGTAAAGCTGTTTTTTTTAAAAAAAAATTGATGAGATCTAATATTTTTCAATCTAGCCTTTTTGTAATCTTACATTTGGCCTAAAAAAGATACTGTAATTTTTTTTAAACTATACTGCAACATGATTTTTCAAACTAGAATTATAAGAAATACACCACATTTTAAAAGAAAATTACTTGAATACTGACCTGAAAAGTGATTGTATCACTTTGTACAGTAGAACCTCTGGTCATGACCATAATTTGTTCCATAACTTTGGCGATTCCTTCTTCTTCTAATGTTTTGTCTTCAGGAATTTCTGGGTCAGGAGTCGTGTTTGATCACCACCCGAGTATGTGTTAGTGACCAGATTCAAACATTTTGTGAATTTTTTGGTCGGAATCCGATTTGGTCGTAGTCAAAAGTGTTCGTGACCAGAGGTTCTACTTTATTTGTTTGTTCAACTTTCCCTTTATTGTAGATTCTTCTAATGTTATTTGATTATCTGATTTATATGATATATGAAATAAACAAATAAATTAGCCTGATTTATGTAGTAAACTCCGAGAAAACATTTTATCTCCCTAAAAGACAGCTTCAATTCTAAAAAGCGTAAGCTTGAATCATTCACTATTACATAAAAAACAAATGCTCCTATATATTATAATTATAGTCATTATAAAATGTAATAACCATTATTGTAAACCTTCTAAAGCTTCTAATCTTCCATATAGTTAGGCTAGTATAAATACCAAAGCCAAATACGATACTGACAGTGTTTTTGCACTGTTACCAAAATCATTAAATATTGTACTTAAAATTCTTAACACTCATCCCAAGTTCAGGATAAAATGGACCCCCCCCCGCTTTCATTCTAAATTGTTTTGACCTGATATTCTGCAATTGGTATGTTTTCTTTCAAAATCCCTGAGATTCTCTAATCACACATTAGCTAATTAAAAAAGAAAAGAAAGAAAAAACAAAGGTCCAGTTCCTGGCTAGACCTCATTGGGGGAAGATGGAAAATACAGGGGAGTCAGTTCAGCACATGTTCAGAGACTGAGAACCATTCTGAGAACAAAGAAAATACTTCTACCTGGCTAGTAAGAAAGTTTACTGATTTAATTTTTTTTGTGTTTTTATCAGGGGGAGGGGGAGTTGTTAATAGTTCATGAATTATAAGTAAGCATGTTCTGGTGGGTCCAGTGTGAACTGTGCTTTAGGACTGCAAATACAGAAAGTATGTTGCATCATGGAGCTCTGCCAATTCAAATGTACATTTGGAATACTGGTGTGCCATTATAGTGTAAGACTGCAATTTTTTTTAAAAAATGTTGCTTTGCTTGCTCTGCAAAATACATTTTTTGCCAGAGTAATGTATTTTTGTTGTTGCTATGTTGTTGTCCATAGGTTTGGAATGTGTTCATTCATTGTGGTTGAGGCAAAGCAGGGCCCAAATAAACATGCATGTTGTTTGCTGAGGCTAGTTTAAACATGGTTTAATCCATTTTTTAAAAACACCCTCTTCACCACTTTGTAAGCTGAGAAGAAGATACTATTTTGTATAGGTTGCCACCCCACATTCTTCTGTGGTGATAATGAAAAATTAGCAAGGTTCTTTCAACTTCCAATTGTACACAATGACAAAATAATTGAACCATTTTATTCTTAAAAATAAAAGAACGTACAAGTTGCTTTATGTTTTCATCAGAGTGTTAAACAACTGGCAGAACATTCTAAATGGGTCAGTTTGTTCGAAATAAAACATTTTGTTTTTATTTATTTATTAAACTTATATAGCTGACCACCTCACAGGCTTTGGGTGGTGCACAATAAAAAAAACAAAGCATATTGTAAAACCACTTAAATAACTATACATAAAAAACAACAACTATTATTTGGACCTACTTACAAAGACCACAATTCTCTTATTGTAGTGAGGTAAGTTGCTTTGCTTCCTACATCCTCTCCTGAAAGCAGAACCCACAGTCAGCAGAGAACATGCAAAGATCTTTATTCTCAGCAGCTATCAAAGCAACACTAGATATAGGAAACTGCTACTGATAGTCTTTGGCTGTATCCCATCTCAAATATGAACTAATAGCACCAACCACCTGCGTGTTGTGATGCACACAAAAGCCAGAGATGAAACGTGTGTTATTATGTAGAATTAATCTCTGCTAGATAATCTATAACAGACTTTCATCTAAATTTATTCTATGCCACAACTCTAAATCACACTGAATGAAGTGAATGTTTAAATAATCATGCTGCCAAATCATTTATCAATCTAATTCACTTTATTATCTATGGCCTTCAGAAAACAAATGTCAACAGAAAGGACGAACAAAAATAACAGAACATTGTTAAGATCCTTCTAAGTGAAATGTGACCCAAATCACTGAAGGCAAGAGACTAACTAGGATTGTAAATGGTTACACAAAGTATTTTTTTTTAAAAAAAAAATGTAATTATGCAGGCAAATAACTTGCCTTGAGCATTGATCTTTAAAAAAAAAATACACCACCCAACGTTTTGCATTTTTGTGTTTCATAAAAAAGCAAACGACAGGACCCAATAGGCTATTGTTCAAAAATGTGTTTACCTGTATCATCAGATTTCGGTCTGATAGAAAAGGCATTGCCAATTTCCCCCACAAAAGCTATATGTGGGTGGGAATGTCAGTGCCCCACCCCCTCCTCCATACATGCACAGAGTCAGGCACATTCTGAACAAAATTCACTAATCACAAAGGTACCAGCGCAGGAAACATTTCTCCATCTGCCTCCCTCCACCATCCCCCACCCTAAGTGCACATACTTGAAAGAAGGGCAGTGATTTGGCAGGGGTTTTACTCTCCCCCTGCCCTCCCCCCTCCTTTGAACTATCTTATTGAGTTCCGCAGCTTAAGCCTTGGCTGAAAAAGAAGGCAAGATATTCTTTTCTCCTCGGAGAGAATGTGCTAGGATTTCAAGATAAACATCCATTAAGGTAGGCGAGTGTCTTGCATCCTGTGTTATGAATTCAATTACCAGCCATTTCAGCCAGATTTGTTCGGAATGTCAAAATAGGATTTCTGATCCCTGAATCAACCTCTGAGTCAACCCCTCAACTTGGGGGGAAAAAAGGGAAGTCATGTGATCCCAGGCCCTGAAAGGAAAAGAGCAGGTTTTCTTCCCTTCTTTTTTTGGGGGGTGGGGGAGAGAAAGGAGAGGGCATTTCATAAACTCCTGGCCAGAAAAAGAAACAAAGGCCTGGTATTAGCACAGCTCTAGACTATTTGTGACATGGGCCAGTATAACGGGACTGCAAGTTAATCTGACCAAGAGGCCCACTTCAATCTTTCAAATGCATCCATCTTTTAAACATATGAAACTGCATCTTCTCCAGGCCATAGCCAGAGTAATTATTCAGGCATTTTATCTAACCCTAGCGCTACAATCAAAGACTTCAGTTGGGACATCAATTCATCATTTCCAAACAAAACAGCCTCTTTGCTTTTGAATCACCTCAACTTGCGCTACCATTAAAAAAAAAAAAAGAATACATACACACAGAGAGACATATACACCACAACCACCTCTCTTTCCCCTCCCAACCTATGTATGCTTCAAAGGCTTCTTGAATAAATAGTAGTATCTGATAGCTCAGATAACCAGAAGGACATGTGACACAAAAGATTTTTCTCCAAGGCTGTGTGTTCGGGATTCAGAGATAAGCATTTGTTTTCATCACTGGTTTGGTTAAAACTATTTTGTGGCTTTTGTAGAGCACGTTTTATCTGAATTGATGTGACAAAACAAATATTAAGAAGGAGAGAGAAAGCATTAAGATTCGCCAACACACTCTTTCTGTCAAAATTATATTTTGATTTTAAGACAATCAAATACATTTCTCCTGAAACTAAAAAGGATTTCGAAAGATAATTTAACTTTGCTGTATTATGCTGGTACTGATAAAACTTAATATTCCCTAAATAAAGGACAATCCTAAATTTCTGTGATTACTTAAGACTTCATACAATATTAAGGGTTGAATTTAGATTTAAACAAACATAGAGCAGACTCGTGATTAACATAAATCCCACTAATTCCAGTGGATTTATTCTAAGCATGACAGTATCGGATTCAGCCCTTTAATTTGCAAAATGTTTTACAGTAGTTGGCAGAAATAGCTAACAATAGCTCTGTGCTTCACCATCCTAGTGTTACATAAACTTACCGCCATCCTATAGTTACTTGATAGACAATTATTCCCACATTATTCACAGTAAACCAAGTCCCAGGCAAAATACATTCACTGCAAAGACAGTTCCTGACAAGATATCTTGGAATTATTTTTTTCAAGACCTGACTGAAAAGGATGTTTCAAATGCTATGACCCAAAGAAAAACTTTAATTTTTTCACAATTACCTGCAAAAGACCCAGGGCTTAAACTGAATATAAAAAAGTGTACTACTTATTTTAGAAGCATTTTCTATTCCATTAATAACATAATAAATTAGGGCTTCATAAAAATAATTTAATAAATTGTGGCTTCATGAAAAAATAATCACATTAACTGACAAACAATAATTACCAGCACAGTTTTAATATGTAAGAAAACAGTGGGTTATAAAATATCACTTCCCTGGTTTGATCAAGAAAATTTGCAGTTGGAGTGCAAAACTTGAATGAGGGAGAAAAAAATGATTAAACGGACAGCATGGACAATGTTCATTTTAATGCCTGCATCCCTTATTTAAGGATGTTTGATTGGTTTTTTCAGATTTGAAGTTTTTACAGTAAATCAATTAAGATGAATGGAAAACTATAGAAGAACGGGTTTTATAATGGGCCCTCTTTACTGTTTTTTAAATGTATGCTTCCATTGGACACATGGTAGCTGCAGTTCAGCATAAATTTCCTCTCTGTGCAACTGATGAGGAAAGAGTCTTAGAAGCAGTGCACAGAACTGCCAATTCATTGCAATCAGGTGAAAAAAAAGATATTAGCTGAAGGAAAACTTCAGGATGTGTTCAGAAAAGGACTTCACCTTACTTCAGCAGCAGCTTCTCATCTCTTGGACAATAGTTTGGCAGATGAGCTAATTTATGTCTGATTCATCTGAGGTGTTAACTGAAATTGCCCTCTTCTCCCCCAGTTCACTTTTTTCCCCTTTTTGTACTGAAGTTAGCAGAAGTGAGGAATTGCTCATTTCCTCACTGAACACAATTTTTGCCACATCCCTCTTCCTGGTTCCCAAGTTTCAATTGCCTTGGCAAACGTTGTTGGGTCTTAAGTGTGAAATTGAGAGGTGTTCTGCCCATTTTCTCCTTCTCCTTGGCAGGCAGGGGACAAACTGCTAGGCAGCCTGGCTTTATTTCATGTCTTGCTTTTTTGTGTGCAAGTGAAGATGGTGGGGAGGGGGAGTGTGTTTACTTCAGTAGAGTATAGATGGGAATGGCGTGGAACTCCTTGTGCAAAAAAAAGAGATGTGGCTGGGGGTCAGGACACATTGTTTTGTTTCATATTTTTTTTGGTCTAGGATGGAGATGAGGGAATTTTTATTGCTGCAGGATCTGTAGTAGCTTGCAATTACTTGGGTAGGGCACGGGTTGAGCTGCATATTTTTGCAGGCTCTGGTTGGTCAGTGAAAGGTTGCTTAACATGTGGAAAATACAATAAGCCAATCAGCAGGTTCATTTCAAATTGCTTTGAGGGTGGGGGGGGAGTGGAAATAGAACTATGAGGAAGTGCCTTTGGCACCAAAGGTTTTATATAAATAGAGAAACCACTTCAACCAGCCTAAAAAAAGGGAAAATTTGAGAGTTGCTGTAATGGAAAAGTAGTAAACATGGCAAGGAGCCTTACTGGATGCTTGCAACCTGAATAATGCTGCATGTAAACAACAAAAAGAGGGCAAGTTAAACCAACCACCATTATCTGAACATAAATGTCATGTAAACCCTGCTTAATATGGTTTATTCAATAGATTCCATGGCATAGCACAATGCTTGACCTGAATCAAAAGTGCAGGTCCAAATGAACTAGGAAAAGAGTTCTACATAAACCAACATATCATGTTCCCAAACAACTTTCTTTAGTCTGTAGTCAAATAAACACTTTATCTGCAAGTTCAATCTGGATCAGTTAAGATTGCAGGCAAAACAAATGGCAATAACTAAAGACATAACCTAAAGCATACCACTTTTCACCCTAAATGATTTTATACAAGTTCTATCAATTATAATGTATTTCAAAGATTGATCAAATCACTCAATCTACAAGACACTCTCACAAAATTAATGAAATCAGCTATATATTATTTTAGTTAGCAGGCCACTCCTTATTTATTTCAATCGCTCAAAATACTGCAGGACAAAACAGAATTATCTAATTATATGGTTCTTAAGAATATTCACTTCTGACCATAGTTTAAAAGATCATAATCAGAAAAAAAAAATCAGACAACATCGGGTTGTTGCTCTATGAGAGAAATGGGTGGTCTGTAAACATGATAAAAACAAACAAATCGTGAGTTCAATAAAACTGGTCAATACAATCATTACTGAATGGCCTTAAAGTGCTTCATTGATTCAATGAAATTCCTAGTAAATTTGCAGCCCATGAAGCACATTATCTACATCTGTCGTAGCAGGTACAATCTAAAACCCAAGTCCAACTTGAAGAAAAAAGGAAGGACAAAACATATGGGCAGTGGGCCAAAAGTAACAAGATATACAAAAAGAAATGTTCAAAAAGGAGTGAATGTAGGCTGTGAGAAATCTGGAGGGTATCAGTTTGTATATGGTCATTTCCTTTTGTGACAGACTTGAGTTGGAATGCAATCTGGATGGCTGCACCAAAGAAGCCTTCTCAGGACTGGCCCCCTGAATGTTATGGGCTACAATGCAGGCACGATTAAAATAACTCTCCGTGCCTTCATTAATGTCAAAATGAATATTGTAGAGCTAACCTCAACTACTTCTACAATATTCATTTAATCTCAACTAAGGGGAAGAGATGGCTTAGCGGTTAAAGACGCCGAGCTTGTCAACTGGAAAACTGACGACTGTTAGGGTTCCATCAAGGTTCCGCTCATCCATTCAGCACTCGGACATGAAGATATCCAAGTAAGAATTTATTAGAGAAACCATGTTGGTACATCTGGGAAAAACCTGAATCTGAAGTTCCAGTTTTTTCCCCACCCAAAAGAAAATCAAAGATCCACCTCCCAGCCATACTCAAAGGTCACATTCCCCAATCCTCTTTCAGATTCAACTTCCTCTTTCCTCCTGGCACTCCTCTTCCAGGTGCTGGTCAGTTTGTCCTTGACTCTCTCAAAAGGAATTTTGTTTTGTCTACTAACACCCTCTAAGGGTATGAGAATAAACCCCCTCCCTATTTCCCATGTGATATACGTGGCAGCCGCAGAGGCCTAGCAATTATGGCTTCCAAGGCTGACAGACGGTCTTAGAGATTCTTTGGTTGGGCTGTTTACTCATGGCTCTTTGGCAGTTTCTTGATTGGGGTGTTGCTTACTTGATTATTGACCTAAATTAACCTTGGCGTTAATCTATGCAGATCTAAGTGCTGATTACTGGTGGAGGGGTGCTGGAGGCTTTTTCTCTTTGGGGCTGATTGATTGTCTCTCTTGCATAGTCTATAGATGTTGTTAACGTCTGTGTGTCTATTGATGGCTGATTTGTCAGAATGCCAGGCTTCTAGAAATTTCCTGGCATTTTTGGACTTGGCCTGGTCTAGGACTGTCACATTTTCCCAATTGAAACTACAGTTAAATCTGTCTATATGTAGTGAAATTAAAGAATTTTCGTCATGTCTTCTGACTGCCGGTTGGTGTTCATGGATGAATTCTGCCAGTCTTCTGCCTGTTTGTCCAACATAGTGGTTGTTGCAGTTCTTACATTAAATGTTGCATGAAGTTCATTTTGTCTATCTATCTAATCTGTCTTCAGAAATATTTTCTCCTTTCCCACAGAAAATGATGCTGATTGCCAAATTAGCTGAATGTTTCACAATTGATATAAGATATGTGACTGCCTATAGGAGCAGCTCACTCGGAATCTAAAATCAGCTAGTTCATTATTTGACCATGTGAAGAATACCACATGCAGATGTGATCCCAAAGGAATACTGCAGAACTGACAAAATCCTAGAGAGTCTCCACAAAACAATGCGTTCCATCTGCCTGTAATGTTATATGAGAATGACCTTGGGAGACAGGAGGAAGTGCTGCAGGCTGGGCAACATCATGTAAAGAGCCATAGTGGTGCAGTGGTTAGAATGCAGTATTGCAGGCTAATTCTGTTGACTTCCAGGAGTTCGATCCTCACTGGCTCAAGTTTGACTCAACCTTCCATCCTTCCTAGGGCGGTAAAATGAGGACCCAGATTGTTGGGGGCAATATGCTGACTTTGTAAACTGCTAAGAGAGGGCTGTAAAGCACTGTAAAGCAGTATATAAGTCTAAGTGCTACTGCTATTGCTAAAGAACATCTCAGTCTACAGATGTGGGCGGGGGATGACACATGGGAAGCATTTTAAAAGAGACCCTCCCTAGTTTTTCCAGAGAGTAAAAGGAGAGGAGAGAAGAAACACTTTTAAGCTTGCAAGATTCTTTCAATATAGCCTATTTAAAAGATAGAGCTAGTATTCATTGTTGTGATTCTTGTTTGGTCTTCCTGGAATGGCTAACACTGTCTCCTCCCTATCAGACCATCATATGGTCATATTTGTTCATTTGCAAAAGAAAAAGTGGAGAGGCAAAGGTCAGAAATTGAGGGCCTTCCGGTGTTTTTGTAAAATGGTTTTTAAAATGCCCACCTTTTGATTGACACATGATTTGTTACTACACAGTCCTGAGTTAATCACCCTGGGCAATACTGCATTAACTACAGCATATCACCCGAGTAAAGTGAACTTAGAAAATAAGTCAAACTCAGTAACAAAATTAAGTACTTTGGTGTTGGAGCTATTGAGATCCCATCTTATGCCCTACACCTGCTTGCTCTTCATATAAAACAGCTATTTTTATTGTCAATTCCTTGAGTACTGGGGGCTGACTGAACCTCTGTTGAACCGCTTATTATTTGCCTTCAAGCTGGAACTCCTGGCAGTGTGAAATATTTTAAATTGGCAAGAGGAAAGACTGGTGAGAAAATGCAGACTTGTTGCAGTTACTTGTTAATACTTGCATTTTATTTCCTTCAAAATCATTTTTTTATCAGCTTCTGATGGAAAATATTGGATAAACTCCTGGAACAGCAATACCAGGCAGAGGGTTGTGATATTTATTGGTGAACTCTTGGAAATATTAGAAATGCTTAAGGGGCCATGTTCAAAGAGGTATGCTGCTTTGATGTTACTTTTCAGATGTGCTGGAAGCAGAAGTAATGTACAGATTTATTTTAGGCATTTTGGGGTACTAGTAGTAGGTAGAGCGGTGAGAATGCAGCAATAAATATTTAACCCGAGATGGGTGATATTGCAGTTATCTTTCTGTGGATTCAGCTGAAGAAAGTGAGCTCATTCAAAGAAATAAACAGCCCTTGGCATTCAGTTCTCATGGTAAAACTAGTGAACCCTTAGTGAAATAAGATTAAGAGTATGTCAAATACAACCTTGAGGCTAGAAACAGGATTGTCAAGCATCAGGTTTCAACTCTGTTCTAGGAATAGGTTAATCTGGATTAAAGTCCTACTAAACCCCAGTGGTTGGCTACTGCTTCTATTTTTTGGGACAAATACAAATGCGCTTTAAGAATCGATTCGTGAGAAAGAAATTAGTGGACTCTCACTTGATTCTCAAATTGCATGAGCTATGAAGATGCTGTGAATGTAGTTAAATCAAGAATAGCCAATATGGAATTCCAGAAAGATTTGTCACAAGCCCCAGATATTTTATTGTATGTCAATAAAAGACCCATGCTAGACCTGTATAATACCTGTATAATTTAACCCAGGGGTGTCAAACTCAAGGCCCACGGGCCAGATCCAACCCATGGGGTGCTTAGATCTGTCCCACGGGGCTGCCCTGGAAACTGTTAAGGACCGGCCCCTGGTGCTTCTGCCAGCAAAAATGGAGCTCTGGAGGGCCACATGCAGCCCTCCCAGACTCCATTTTTGGCTGTGATGGCCTCCTGCAGCCCTCAGCTAGTGAAAATAAAGCCCGGGGACTGCAAGCTCCATTTTTGCTGGCAGAGGGCTGCGGGAGGCTGTTGTGGCTGAAAACGGAGCTCAGGAGCCCGTTTTCATTGGCAGAGTGCTTGGGCCACCACAGGCGCCCTGACACAAGTGACATCAAGCTGGCCACGCCCACCCTGACCATGCTCACCTCAACCCTCTGAGATCAAACATAACCCTGATGTGGCCCTCAATGAACTCGAGTTTGATACCCCTGGTTTAGCCTATAAATACAGAGTGGCTTTTTCTAGAGCATGCAATATTAACATTTTTTTGCAATACAGAGGGACTTACCTGATATAAAGAATCACATTCCAGGTGTTACATGCATAATGTAACCCTAATATTTTAGTTTGGCAAATTCATAAAAGTACAGTGTGGACATAATTTAAGTGTATTTGTTCTCAATTTTAATTTCAATTATTCATTTAAAAGTGAGTGTAGGTAGTCCTCAACTTATAACAGTTCATTTAGTGACCATTCAAAGTTACAACGGCACTGAAAAAAGTGACTTATAACCGTTTTTCACACTTACGACCTTTGCAGCATCCCCATGGCCACATGATCAAAATTCAGATGCCTGGCAACTGACTCATATATATGACAGTTGCAGTGTCCTTGGAGCATGTATTCACCTTTTGTGACTTTTTGACAAGCAAAGTAAATGGGGAAGACAGATTCATTTAATAACCATGTTATTGACCTAACAACTGCAGTGATTCACTTAACAGCTGTGGTGAGAATGGTCATAAAATGGGGCAAAATTCACTTAATCAATCAATCACTAAATAAATAAGTCAAGCTATTTAGTAAGGCTGTATTGCTATTATTCTTCTCATCTTTTCTATTGCCTATCTCCTTTTCTACTTATGACTATAACTTTGTTGCTTGTGTCTTTATGATTTATATTGTTTTATTTAGTTTTCTAGTATGATTTATGTTGATTGCTTATTTAGTAACCTATGACTATCACTAAATGTTGTATCTTATGATGAATGTACTTTTATGATGATTATGATCATGATTTATCACTTATAGTTTTTATGTACACTGAGAGCTTATGCACCAAAGACAAATTCCTTGTGGGTCCAATCACACTTGGCCAATAAAGAATTCTATTCTAAAGGTCTTGCTTAGCAACAGAAATGTTGGGCTCAATTGTGGTCATAAGTGAAGGACCATATAGTTAAATATTCATCTCCAACTGTGCTGAAGCCTAAGGCTGCATTTTTTAAAAGATTTGTTCTGAAATTACATGCTCATTCTAAGTAATAATGGTAGCTCTATGATGCATAGAAACGTAGCTGGTGTTTGCCTACAAGCATTCCCTGTTGTTTTCACTACTTTCCTCCTTCCTTGTTCTCTTTCCTATTATTCACATTCTGATTGCAAGCTTAAAAGGCTTTACAGAGCCTATGTATGTAAATGATGTATCCTTGTTCTTACTTATTATAGTAATAAGTACCAAAGCAAAAACTAGGCCATTGTTGTTATCATTTTAAAAAAAGGGGATAAATTTTCAGTGGTACATTTAGTCTTTATAATGTTTTATGAATTCTGATGTGAATGAGCCTTATCCATTTCATACTACCTGAATTATTGTAATCAGAGTAGCTGTTTTTCATAGTTCACACTTTCTTGAATTTTGGGCCGCTGTTTTTGGCTGGGGGAAAAAGAAAGAACATATAAAAATGCAAACACTCATAATTTAGGGAAAGGATTTAATTGGAACTGTGCACATGCTTTTATTTCTAGAAAATACACAAATGGTGATTTAAATATTTGAAGGCTTACATGATAGAAAAAGGTTAAGGCAGAAATGAGACACAATGAATATATGAATTAATACATTTGATACTTTCATTTCCTTCATTTTTGATATGAAGTTCTTTTCCGAACTCCTTTGAATATGATGTGGGGAGGATTATGTAACAAAGAGAGTGCATCTCAGAGAAGATACTGGTAGTTCTGGACTTATAACATTTCATTTAGTGACTATTCAAAGTTACAAAGGCACTGAAAAATGTGACTTATGACCATTTTTCACACTTACGACCATTGCAGCATCACTGTGGTCATGTGATCAAAATTCAGATGCTTGGCATCTGGCTCATATCTACGATCCTTGCAGTGTCCCAGAATCATGTGTTCAATTTTTGTGACCTTCTGACAAGCAAAATCAATGGGGAAGCCAGATATACCGAGCAACCATGCTACTAACTTAATACCTCCGTTGGTTCACTTAACAACTGTGGCAAGAAAGGTCACAAAATGGAGCAAAACTCACTTAACAAATGTGTCACTTAGCAACATAAATTTTGGACTCAATTGTGGTCGTAAGGACTCCCTGTATGAGACAGAATCTAATGAGTGAGTTTCTGTGTCAGTTAGAAAATATGTACATTTATATGGTCCCTGACCAATTTCTCCTGGAGTTGAAAAATGTATTTGTAGCTTAGGCCACCATTCAAGCCTTTGTAGATTGTAGCTGGCACTTTCAATTATACTCAGGAACAAACATATGCCCAGTGGTATTAAATATATTAAATTAATTTGATCTAGAGTATAATTAGGCAAAGAGGCCAGCATCCTTGTCACTTTTGTGACTTCTAATGTTGTTCTTTGTACTCTAACATCTGTCTTTTAACCCACACTTTCCACATCTGCATTCCAGATGTGTTGGCATAGAATTCTCAGAATACCCTGCAAGCTTAATGCCATAAAAAAAAATAACAACCTAAACTTCTGATTTCATAGTTCCATGCAAAGAATCCTGCTGAATTCAAGTCGAATTACTTCTGAGAACATATACATGGGATTGAATTATAAACTAGATAGGAAAATGTAATGTATAGCATATATAAATTATGATTTTGATCTAAATATTAGATATGTGGAGAGAGTTCATATTTTCATTTTAAAAAGTGATTCATTGTGTCACTTTTAAAAAAGTTTGCAAATCTGCTAGTTCTAGAGATAACCATCTACTAAGTCTTGATATAACAATCACAGAGCAGCTTTTTAAAGCAAAACTAATCCAAACTGCTCAATAATGACCCAAGATTTGCATTTGTTATACAGAGTTTCTACAAAGGTCAGAGTGCTTATCTGTTTTACATGTTTTGATGTATTGTATCTTAAAAACAGGCTCCACGCAGCCGAACTGTGTAAAATAAAAAGACCAGACTGCTTTAATTTCTATTGTTTACTCCAATCTCATTATCATCACCTGCAGAAATACTGGAAGGATTTGTGATCTGAAGGACAGAAACCAACATATTACAAAGAACCTGTAGTTTTGTGAATTTCCTACCTTCCGCTTCAATTTTAAAACTTACAAGTTTTATTTAAATGTAATACTCTAGTCCATTTCAAAAGCAACTTGAAACCCTTTATGTTTGCATTTTTTATTCACAGATGGTTATCTCACATTTTTGTTTTATACATCCTTAAAACTATGTTAGGATTCAAATATTGGATGATGACCCTAGTACTAATAGGCCATAAAAGTTGAGGAGATGCATATTTTGCTCTCCTTCACAAGAGGAGACTGGAAGGAAACATCTAGCTGGATTATAAAATCCCACCCACTATTTCTAGCATTTTGATAGCAGAGAGTCCCTCTTTAATTTGCCACCTACAGTTTCCTGCATTTCCTCCCGTTTTCTCTTCAAACTCCTATGGAATATTTTTAGGCATGAAACTTAATTGCTGCTCCCCACCCTCACTCTTGTTTCCACTGACAGAGGCAATTTTATCAGTGAAAACATTTCATAAGATCTCCCTCTAAATTATGTATGTTCTGATTTATCTGGAGTTGGTTGCAGAGCAGCGTCCATTGTTCTGATATCATCTCTTTTCCTTTTCCTTTACGACGAGTCCTCTCAGATAGTATTTAGGAGCATCCAGGAGGCTCCTAAAGAGATTCAAGGATCTCTCCAGCATGAATTTGTGGCCACAGACTAGCATAATAATAAGACAAACTGGTCCCCAACTCCTTCGTTTTGTTTCTGTATGCATTAATACACTAAACAAGAGAAAGATGAGAATAAAAGAAAAGAACAGGCAGAAATTGGAACAAAGTGCAAAACTAGTTCTGAGCCAAAAATCTGGTTTTGGTCTGGTTGTTTCCAGAACAACTTTTCCCAGTCTGGCATCTTTCAGATGCATTAGGCCTTGTTGCCTGAATATTTGAGAAATATAATTCGACACTTTTAGAGAGTACCAAATCCTGAAATAACAGTTTGCTGATTTATGCTGGACAGCTCCTGTCTATTCAAGCATCCCAATCCTTACTGGTCAGCTCCTCTGCTAGAAATTGCCCATTTTGCAGGATCGAATCATTGCAGTCAAAATAAAGAATCCTTCAGAAGGCACAAATCACAAAGTGATTTTCATTGCTAAAAATT
>JANHFL010005914.1:46603-58664 GCA_032468155.1 Oxyrhabdium leporinum
GGGGGGGGTTGGGGGGGGGGGGGGGGGGATGGAAACAACTTTAGAGGCTCAGGGCGCAGGCGCCACTGAAATTTCGCCGCCCTCCTCCCACGTCCGGGAGCAGGAAAGTCATCTTCAGCTACCGTTAACCAAGGGGCAGCCTTGGAGCCTGAAGCACAGCCAGCTGAGCCAGAAATGCATCTCTTGGGATGGAGGAGAGAGAAGAATAGAACGAAGATGGATCCTCTTTCACCCAAGACCACCAATAGAGTTCATAGCTCAACTTTGATCAAAATGCTCATATCATTGGGGGAGGGGAGGGAGAGAAGACCGATAAGGGGGATAATCTGCTGTATATAAACATCCTTCTGAGTAAATAAAGGAACTTCTACTGCTTGGATGGCTTCTCCAAAGACATTTAGATTCTTTAAATTTAAAAGAATCTCGGTAAAAACTCTTCCATTTAGGTGTTTACGTAGCTCAACAAAACCCTGGAGGTTTCATTACATGTATCAAATGTCTTACAGGAAAATATTTCAACCTTCCTTTCTCAAAATAGAAAAATAAGCACTCATAACATTTGACTTGTAGGAAAATCAAATGCTGTACTGTTCTAGCAGGATCTTTAGTGCCCTAGAATAGAATTAGCATGCATGGGGAAAGTGAGATTTGCAAAAATGGGAATCATCTTAAACAGGAACAATGATTAGGTTCCAGATCATTATTATGTCAGGCTACATAATTTACAGCCTTCACTTACACAGAAAGGTTCTTCAGCTTCACATGTTTTAAAAAGTTCAAGAACGATACAATTAAACCTTAAGACATCGTATTTTTGGTTTCTTTCTTCCTTAGGGAAGCTATGGTTCATTTACTGTATTTCAACTTCATAACAAACAGCTAAGACAAGCACACAGAATGGATGAGGGGTGGGGTGAAATAAGAACTAACCTGGATTTGAAGAAACTTTCCAGAAGGATTTCATAGTCTTCTGAAGGACCTAGGAATCAGAGAGCTGCAGTCACTAGCATGTTAATTCCAGCAGGGCACTCTCTTTAATTTTCCCTTCTCTAGTTTAACAACTCATTAGAAGGCTGTAAAATGCCAGCTCTTGACTCTATGAAGTGACCTATAAAGTTTTTAACAGGTTGAGGCTTACTTAACTCATTACAACCAACAAATTTAATAATAGGTGGTGCTCTCATCAAAGCAACACCAGTGAAGGCGTTCACCTTTTAATGAAAATAACTGAATAACTGTAGAACTGTACAACCTGAAAATCTTATTTGATTGTTGAATTTATCATTTATTGATCGTACCATGCTACAAATATTTTAGCCATATCAACAAACATACATGAAATGGGTGGCATTCACTTTGATCAAATATGAGCAAAACGTAATAAGAGCATACTTTTTAGACAGGTGACATAGGTAATAAATCTTTCCATTTATCTTTATTCAAACTCTTGAGATTTATAAGAAGTAATAATATTTGGGTGAAGTTAATGTGTTAATTCTATTACTCCATTACTTAATGGGGCTTTTTTGCCTATTGGCCCTGCATATTTAAAAAATGTCAATATATCAATAATTGAGCAAATGTATTTTGACATTCACAAACCACTGGGTAGTTCTGTTCTTTTTTAAGAAGTGTCTCCCAGCTACCTCCTTCCATTTCAATTACTTTGCAAATGGAAGATGGTGTAAAACTATGTTTAATTATTTTGTAAATCTTTCCACTAGGCTTTATATTCTAGAAATGATACATTGAATTTATAAATCAACAATTCTGTCTTGAATTAAACAATGGTAACATACAGAATATTTTCATCCAAACTTAACAAAACTGAACTTGAATAGTACAAACAAAAGAGAAAAAGTAATTATTAGGAAGACAAACAATGATACTGGGATATGTTTCAGGTGTGTAATAGTTATAAGAAAACAGAATTCCTTTATTTCAGTAAGGAAAATGTATGATGTTACAAAATGAATTTCTTCAAGCCATCAGTATTTCCTTTTTTAGAAAGAACATACGAAGAAAAATATAATTAAATTGCAGTTGAAAGGGTCAGCATCTCTTCCCTGTATATAATTGACATAGCAAATATGCAGTACTCAGATTCTGTTCTGAATAATTCAAAACTAAGGTCCTATTTCCCAAGAAACAGCTCAGTTTCATTTGGCAGGTTAAAGTTTACCTTTTGACACATAAAAGGAAGCCAAACATCAAGAGACAAAAATTGCCCAAATAGTAGCAGATATTTATAAAATTTGGCCTAGAGCAGATACTACCGAGGTTACTAGAAAAAAATATAAAAATAACGTATGGAACATTCTACCAGTTTGTTTTATTTGGTATTTGGGTGGTATTACACTAGCCTGCTACCATTGCATTGATACCATTGCTAGCAAAATAAAGTGAGGGGAAGAAGAAAAAGATGAGCTGGCAGGACTCTTGTGAGAACAAGCACTGCAACACAATCCACTGACCCTTTCTTACAGGCATAATCAGACTAAGAAGAATAATGAAGTCAAAATCCTGATTGCATTGTTGGGCAATGCAAACCTTACAGCATGTTCTGCCTACATATTAATCAATTTGCTGAACTATAGCAGAATGTAAATAAATAGCAAAGGGAGTAAAATAAGAAAATATTCAGAAGGTATTTATTAAATATTCTTTGCACTTTGTCTTTCTGATTTTCTGTCTATTTCATTGCTATGTGCATGTCTATCTGCTCCACAAAATAAAGCAGTTGTCACAAGGTGCTGTATATGACTTGCTTTATTCCACTATTAAGTCTGCACTGTCTTTAGCACAGCATTATTCAACTGGTTATTTCATCAAAGAATTATATTGAACAGTTGAGCATAACCTCAAATAAGGTTATGTTTAAAGACTTTGCTAACTCAAATTGCACTGGCTGACATGGTAATGTAAATAAAATAATCCTGATTATAAAATTCTTCCAATACTCAAAAGGCAGTTGTAAAATTAGAAGACTCTTGAGTCATTTTGGAGGTGTCTAGAGGGTCCAGTCCTAACATTTCATTCAGCCATATAAAATATGAATGATATTTTAAATACCATTACATTTCCAATTACAATTCTTTAATCTGTTTTAATTATGCTTAAATTTGTTAGCTACCTGAAACATCAATTACAAATAGAAAATTACTGTATAAATTCAAATAAATAAAAATCAACTTTACTGAAATTACATGGTAAAATCGCCACCATACACACATTAAAGTGAGATGATACATAAATAACAGAATTGTAGGAAAATATGACATATAAGAAATATAACTTCACTAATATTTGAAAACTTTGTATAAATAAAAATATAGCAATATTCTGTTGTCTATTTTTCCCCACTTAGGTGTTAAAATGGTCACCTACTTAAAATATCTTTCATTATAGCAATTATTTTTATTATTTGAATTAACATAATTCTTATTTTATGAGACCCTGAAATATTAGGACTGTTTGAAATATGTTTCCCAAGCAAGTAAACTCAGTCTAATATTTTGTATATATTTTTCAACAAAACAAAAAAAATTAAACTAATCTAGAATTGTTCTCAACTGCCAGATATTGATACTAAAATTTGAATTTGTTTTTAGTAGTATAGAAAATAAATATTTTAGCTTTTTTCATTTCAAGGCAGTTGAGTTATATAAATGAAAGATTTAATATACAATAATGCCAAATTTAACTTGATTTCCATAGCAGGATGGAGCATTAAGAATTATGTATATTCTTAACATTTTTCAAGAAATAGATTTTTTAATATACTTCTGCTTAGCCAGATTGCAATCTTTAGTGTTACATTCTCAGATAAATATATGCTTCTTTAACTTTCTTCCTTTTAGCATGTTAGAACTGAGTGTGATCGCCTGTTGTTATGTTGTTAAGTGTCAAAGTCATTAAAGCAGATTAATCCAAATGAAGTTATATTTTGAATTTAAGATAGGTAAAAAGTATCAATTCACCATGAGATCCATTAATTTCAATAAATGTCCAATAATTTTTCAACAGCTGTCTTTATTATAGTGATGATTGTCAGTGAAATCATGTCACTGCTGCCAGGATGTTTTCTGAACGTTTTCTAAAAACAATGTTTCGCTTCATATTTTTTATTCTATGAATTCTGTTTTCATTTAATGAAAACAGATGTTCAGTTGAGCAGCTTTATTTCCAGAGTCAAAAATGCAGTTCATACTTTTAACCTGAACATAATAATCAAATACTTTATTCCCAATTTTTCCACTATTTAAATTGGAAAACATTAATTCCCCTATCTACAATTCTTCATAATTAATGTAATATAACCTAATACACACAGAGATACACATTCAAGATAGTTTAGAATATTTAATAACATGTTCTATTAATTGCATTTAAGTTTTTATCTCATTGTTTCTAAAAGAAACATAACTACATTTTTCTTTTAATTGAGAAAAAATGACCAAGTTTAAGAAGATAAGATTTTAATATTATGTTTATACTAACATCTAAATCATTGTTGTGTCCTTTATTATCTATGTCTAAAATATTAATGTCTTTGAGACAGTGTCAAATTACATAGTTTATACCGAAATGTCATATGTAGGAACATACTTACATCTACACTTAAACATTTAAAAAATGTTTAAAAACATTTAAAAATGTTTAAGTGCAGATAGACTTTTCAGTTTGCCTCATAAAAGGACCTAAAGCAATACTGAAAACTTTGTAGAAAGCCCTACTGAGTTCAGAGGCACTTACCTGAATGAATGTACAAATCATTGCAGAATCAAAAGGTCAATTCTATGATATAATATCTTGTCTAGAAATAAGGTATAATTATAATTTATCAGAAAGAACTATGTTTCATTTTTGATGGATATATTTTTAAGTAAATGATTTCTTCTAATTTCTGTTATACCATTTCTTACTAAGCACCTCTGAGGGAGATGTGTGCTTAAGAAATATGAAATATAAATATAAAAATATATAAATAAATAAAAATATAAAATAAGGACTTCAAACACAAAGTCAAGTTAAATTATATGGTTTATTTATTCTACATTTTAGTTACAAAAACAATCCCATAGAATATTTGTATTCATCTAGTGTTTCAAGCATTAATATTTTATTGAAGAGAAAAATAGTCCCAAATTCAAAATCAGTAGTAATATTTTAGTTATAGTAATGACACTTATGTAAAGATAATAATACTGTATAAATGCAGGATACTAGGCTTTCATTCTATACTCTCATATAAAATGAAAGATTAAAATTAGGTCCACAATGTTAAGTTATTTTCTGCAAGCAATTTTGCTTTTAAGAAAATTTTGCTTTTAGGAAGCTAAAATTTATGAGTTTTACTCTATGCAAAATGTTCGTTTAAAAGATCATACCTCATATAATGATTTTTTTTTCTGAGTTAATGAAGCAGTTGCAGAACTTACAAATATTTTCACACAGATCTATAAAGAAATTGTTGGTAAAAACTTCATCTCTGGAAATTAAATGTTAGCACTTATTCAGATATATTTAACTTAAAAATTAATATATAACACAGGATGACAAATTGGAAACCATTAATATTTGCAACATATTTTTGGGGGGCTGCAGGAAGATATCAGCTTTCAGAGGCATGCATGTTTTGATCTACTATAGCAAAACAAAACATGCAGTGCTTAAAAATTTACATATTTATTTTGGAAGCTTACATTTGTGTGATTTTGATTCTAGGTCAGTTTTAGAATTTAGAATTTCCACCTTTGATTTTATAAATTGGGAGATTCTACGGTAATCATATAAAAATGTAGCAATAGTCAATAACATTTTTAATATATATATATATATCTAATTATTCTTTCCTTTAAGAAGACCAATTGAATTTTATATCACATATAAAATACTGATTAGAAAAAATAGACATTTATTGGCCTTCTTTATAACGTATAGATTACTGTTTTGCAAATTTCTTTTGGCAAAAAGTAAAATTGTTTTAAAATAAGCAGTGTGATTTTATCCCAGTTTGTCACATTTTGCCTTTAATCTGAAAATTCAAAAATTCAAGGATCAATTTATTCTATTTTTAGAAACAAGATGTTAAACAATCCTGTGTTAAAAACCAAAGTGGGAAATTAAAGTCTACTACTTGAGCTGCTTTCAAAGAACATTTTTGTTAAAACTGTTAAAATTTAATTAGCACTGTTAAGCAAAATTACTCATCCACATTTTAAGTTCTTCAATATTATTTCAGATGCGATTTGCTTGAAACTTTAATATAGATTTTATGCAAATTCTTTACTCTCGATTAGAAGTCTCAACATCAACTTTCATGATGCCTTTCAAAACCACAGCTTCAAAAAGTTATTGTTCATACCTAAGGTCTCTTTTTAAGGGAGGATTTATCCTGTATCAAAATAAATTAAATCTTTCTATTTCTACAAATTAATGTAAAATCAGAAGACATTTGAGCACTTTGTTCAGCATCAAGGTACAAGATATGATGCGGCATGCAACTAAATTTGCCTTTTACAAAAATGAAACAAGGTTGAAAATGTAAAAATAAAAAAGGGAGTTAAGTGGAAAATTTCTAAAGTTTAGAATGTTTTCAATTGGACACAATAATGATCAAAATGGCTGTCTTGCTTCAGCACTTTGGCCAGCGACTTCATAGATACAGCATCCTGTCATAGGAAGGGCTATTATGCAAATATATATGCTTCTATATCTCTGCAGTTATGAATAAAGCAAAGCTAAACTATAACACTGAATTTATTTGAAAAGTTATAGCTGTCACTTCTTCCATCAAGTGTTTGTGATAGTGTGCTTAGAAATGACTTACAAATCACTTCAGAAGCTATATTCTAATCTTAAATATATATTGTAAGCAACAAGTTCCTCTGGTATACATCCAAACCAACAAAATAATTTCTTTTATGGCAATTTTAAAAGTAAGGAATATAACATGATTTAGAAAAAAATAAAAAAAATATTTCTGTTAATATTCGCAATTCGTTTTTCTGTTCAAGAGATTTTTCTGATTGGGAGGTAGCATTGAAATTTTTATCAGCATCTAAAGAACGAAGTGTAGATTTTGACAAGGATTATTGTTCTTCCCTATTCCCCACAGATTATAATTAGGAATATTTCAAAATATCAATTTTTTAAAAGAGGATTCTGAACATTGTTGAGATCCAGTTCAAAAATGAGCAGATAAAGTTTTCATACGTAGCCTTGGTTGAATTATGACAATTTTTATTTATTATATTTATTCATTTATTTATTAAATTTTGTAGGAAAAAACTACAACCAACCTTTTTATTTAATAAATCCTGCTCTGTATTAAAGTCATAATTTGATATTCCAGAGGAAATTTTTTTTAAACCATTTAGGATGATTAGACAATGGAACTTATTTTCATGCATTTGTAGTTTTTCTAATAGTATTTATAGTAAATAATGTTTGGGAAAATGATATTTGATAGTTATCACAGTGCAAATATTTCTTTTATTAAGCACTTTTGCTTTTAAGCTATAGTTAAGATTATTGGAAGGCAGCATGTGCCCTCATGTGCCCATTATTTTAACTGAATTTATTGATCCTTAGAATATATCTCTATACTGGATGTTCTATGCCTAATGTCTTGCACATTGTTAGCCAAACTATCTTTAAGATAATAATTCACTTCTGGCTTCATTCTGTTTTCTGAGGTTATATAATTTGGTTGTTGCCTATAATAATCTATTGGCCAGAAATAAAAATAGTAATCTTTTGGAAAATTCACAACTGAGAAAGACACTACAATGTGTTCAGGATAAATTTGAATTTATCTGTACAGTAAACTAGGAAACAATTTCTCTGTTTAAAAGAAATCATACAAAGAATCCCACCATACTCTGTTTTTAGAATGTTGTGGTGATACTTCTGTCAAATTAATCTAACTAGATTTCTACCATGATTACAAAAGAGACGACAGAGGTTTACAATAAACGCTGAAGGTACTTTATTTTTCCCTTTCATTCCAAGACATCCGAAATACATTGTTTCACAAGGAATTATTTCTCGCTACATAGTATTGCAAAATAACCTGCATGAAACAAACCACGGTATACATAGCAACTTTGGGAGCATTTAAAAAAATAATAATGTTCTGTCGAAGAAGGGAAGAGCAAAAAATGTAAAAAGCAGCAAGCAAGATCTCGGAGTTCATTTTCTAATGCATGAAATAGTCCAAGATGGCGTCCCATTACTTACGTTTTAAAATCCCATTCAGAGGACCCCGATTTACACACAAGATCGTAAACAATGATAGGCTTCTCCTTCCCATTCTTCTCCCCCCCTAGAAACCCAAAGGAGGTGCATTTTTGAAAAAAAAATAACAGTCTCTTTAACGAAAGACTGACTCCATCCTTTGCATTCGCCATCAGTACAAGCATCGCGCCTTCGCACAGCAAATAATGTAAACTACGCGTCCCTTCACTTCTCGCCTCGGGCTTCCCACGTACGTGAACCCTTAAAAGCTCCAGTTTCCTCGCACTCTCTCTCCAAGTTTTGGGTGGCCTTTCCTGAACACCCCGCCTCCTCCCCTGCCTCCACCTCCACTCCTATCACCGTAGCCTTATTCCTTCGCCGGCTTTTCACACGTTAAAAGCAGAAACTGCACACGCGGAGCGAGGCGGAGAAGGCGAAGGAAAAGGAAGGAACAAGGAGGACGGACACGGCGCCCCCTAGCGGCCGCACTGCGGAAGGAAGGGGCGATCGGTTCCCAACCTTGGCTTTTTAAAAGCTAAAAAGCTCGGCTTAGGGGGGGGAAAAAAGGCTGGAGAAGGAAAACTTCGCCCGCCGTGAAAGGCGAGCAACAAGAGAGACTCGGCCGTCGGCTTCCAGCCGCTGGCAGGAGGGAGAGAAATAAAGGTGCACACCCGGAAGTAGACCACCGGCAAAAATATTTTTTCTCTCTCTCTCCGTCTCTCCCCCTTTTGCCAGAAACGCCTTTCGGTCCCTCTGCCCGGGTCTTCTGGCTGCAGCACGCTTTGATACCCCCCTCTCCCCCCCAGCCCTTCCCTTTCGCCTCGGGCGAGCGGCGAAAGGCTTTGCTTACCTCGCGCGCGCCATGGTCACTCCAAGGCCGAGCAGGCTCGGGGTTTGCCAGAAAAGGAGCAAATACTGTAGAGAAGGGGGCGGTGGCGGAAAGATGGGCAGACAGAGGGCGGGGGGAGGCTTCGCTGGCTGGGGAAGCTTGAACTGAGGCTTGAGTAGAGCCGGAGTGGCGGGGGCGGGGGACGGCGCTTGCCGCAGCCCAGTCACCCGCTTCAGCAACACCTGCTCGCGCGCCTCATTTGGTCCCGGGAAAGAGGCCTCCTCCGATGCCGGCTGCTTGGCTGGGGTTCTCCGCGCATCTTCTCGGCTTCTTCTTTTCCTTTTCTCCCAAGACCACGCCTCCTCGAAGATTGCTTTTTAACCCCTGCGGAGGTCTCGCCGCCGGCTTGTGTTCGCGACGCGTACCGAAACGCGAGCCTCAATAGCGCGGGGCGCAAACCCCCTCGGTCTGTTAGGCGAGAATCCAGAAGGCGGAGATGCTTGAATAAACTCGGGTGACTTTGGATACCCCTCCCCCGCTGCCCTCCTTCCTTGCCAGAAAAATAACGCACGCCTTCGCCCCTCTCCCCGGTCTTCTGACTGCAGCACGCTTGGAGCCCGCCCCACAATAGTTAATTGTTGTGGTTGGACCCGCAACTCGCGCAGCCTTGCATCCGAGAATTATATTAGGGATCGCTATGGTTAAACGAGACATTTCTGTGCAGGCAGCCACACCTTGACTTGAAATCTCCATCGCTTGCTTCGCGGAGTAAATTGTACAACATGTGAGAACAATCAACCAATGGAACAGCTTGCTTTCAGAAGTTGTGGGAGCTTCATCACGGGAAGCTTTCAAAGAGACTGGACTGCCGTTTGTCAGAAATGGTATAGGGTCTCCTGCTTGGGCAAGCAATTGGATGTAGACTAGAAGATGTACAAGATCCCTTCCAACTCTGTTAACCTGTTAAAACATGGTTTATGCATGCGATATGCCATAATGTCAGCTGGTTGGTTCTTACTGTGCCATGTAAGGATAGGCCTCATCTACTTCCCCTGTGGATGTGTTTCCTTCCATCATATAAGTTTGTGTTGGTTTCACACCAGCAACTAATCCCACTGACACTGACAAGACAGGTGAGAACAAAGAATAGCCAGCGTCAATCTTTTCCCATTCTATGCTACCAGTGACTTTCCGGACCTAAAACTAGCTGCTCTACTCTGACCTGAATGGAGTGAGTGTGGCTCTCCTGAACATATTAGGCCTTTCAGCAGCGTGAGATGTCATTGAGTCTAATATTTATTCAGTTAATATAGCCACCCAAATTAACCACGTGACTTGGAGGCTTAGAATTCTAAAACTATATACAAAAAATAAAACAGTAAAATAATAAAAAACATCCACAAAATAAATACCGGTAAGTACAAATAGCCATGATGTTAAATCAGCTAAATGAGCCTTTAACACATTCCCAGCCCCAGACCTGGGTACATAGACAAATTTTTAAAGCTTTGCAAAAGGCCAACTGGGTTGGGGCCATTCTAATTTCCAAGGGGAGAATATTTGTAAGGCAGGGGCTATAGCAGAAAAACCCTATCTTAGTACCACTTCATCCAGAACTAGAAATGGAATAACCTTGTCTTCAGAAAATCCAAATACCCGCAGCCACTCTGGCATGGTAGGATTGAGTCGGAGCTTGTTTTGCCCCATTCGGAACCGAACAACCTCCAGACACTGGGATAGAAACACCCACAACATCTCTCGAGGGGCCTGAAGTAGAGATATAATGCTGAGTGTCATCCGCATATTGATGATATCTCACCCCAGTCCAACAGATCAGCTCACCCAATGGTGCCACGTAGACGCTAAATAGGAGAGGAGAGAAAACTGCCCTGAGGCGTTCCACAAAGTAGGGACCACAACCTGGATCTCTCCCCGTCTATCAACACCGACTGAAGATGACCCCTGAAGAAGTAGGCAAACCAGCATAACATGGTGCCATCCATCCCCACATCCCAACTCTTGGAGCCGTCTCAGAAAAGTACCATGATCAAATGCTGCTGAGAGATCAGGAAGAGCCAGTATGGATACACTACTGCTATCCCACTCCCACCTATAAGTGTGATCAATGCCACCTCACTCCCAAACTGGCCTGAGCCCCGATCGAAAGAGGTCTAGATAATCCTCTTCATCTAAGGTCCTATGCAGCTACCCTAACCCTATCTGAACCCTAACCTTATCCACTTTCTCCACAATCTTCTCTAGGAAAGGAAATTTGGAAACTGGGTGAAAACTGCCAAGCTTGGTTGCGTTGAACAATATTCCTTTGAGGAATATCACCATCTCTTTTAAGAGCTGGTGAAACTACATCATTTTTTCACAGTTAACTAACTGCCCAGATCCAATTCCATGTCTTCCCTGCACAACTTTAATAAACCAGGCAGAGCATGGATCTTATATACAAATGGCTGAACTAGCAGCTGAGGGAGCCTTGTCCACCTCCTTGGCAATAGGTTTCTGAGTAGAACTGAAAATATTGTACAGGTAGTCCTTGACTTACACCATTTGTTTAGTGACTGAAGTTACAATGGCACTAAAAAAAGTGACTTTTCACCATTTTTCACCCTCACAATTCTTGCAGCATCCCCATGGTCACGTGAACAAAATTCAGACACTTGGCAAGTGATTCATATTTATGACAGTTACAGTATCCTGGGGTTGTGTTTTTGCTATCTTCTGACAAGCAAAGTCAATGAGGAAGCAAGATTCACTTAAAAACCATGTTACTAACAACAGCAGCAGTAATTCAATTAACAACTGTGGCAGGAAAAGTCATAAAATGGGGCAACGTTCATTTAACAACTGTTTTGCTTAGCAACAGAAATTCTGGCCTCAATTATGGTCGTAAGTGGAGGATACCTAGGTGGCGCAGTGGTTAGAGTGTTCAACTGCAGGCCACTTCTGCTGATTCAATCTAGCGGTTCAAATCCCACT
>JANHFL010005916.1:0-16135 GCA_032468155.1 Oxyrhabdium leporinum
AAAGAAAGAAAGAAAGAAAGAAAGAAAGAAAGAAAGAAAGAAAGAAAGAAAGAAAGAAAGAAAGAAAGAAAAACAAACAAACAAACAAACAAACAAGGAAGGAAGTGAAACTGCGGAATGCATGTGTCAGTAAAAAAGGAAATATAAGAACTGTGGCTTGAGATAAGAATGGGGTCCTTTGTCCAATAGCAATCCTTGCTAGGAACTGTTGTATCACTGGACCCCATTGCAATGGTTTGTTAATGTGGGTTTTCTGCTGTTATTGTATCTCTTGCTTTTTTCTCTTTTGTTCCAAATTATTAGAAACAATAAACCTCTGATCTTAAAGTAAGAATTATTGCTTGTGGTTTGTCTTCGTTTCTTTTATTAGAATGTTCTTATGATATAGGTTACCTAAGGGGCCAGCTTATCCCAGGTGCCTATACCCATCCAATTCAGGCAGGCAGGTAAGGATGCTCTGGGTCCCATCAGCTAAGCAATGTCTCCTGGTGGGAACTAGGAGATGTGCCTTTTCTGCCATATCTCCTCCACTCTGGAAGATTTTCCCTTTAGACATAAGGATGACCCTGTCCCAGTTGGCCTTTTGTAAAACCATGATGGTTTGGTCGTGTATCCAGGCCTGGGGCCCCAAGTGTGTTAAAGGCCCTGTTATCTAGTTGACATCCACAGTAATAGCTTTACTTGGTGCCATATGTATTTATTTTATACAGTTTTAATAGTTTTAATAGTCGTATGACTCAGAGTCATGTGCTGAGATGAGCAGCTATTGAAATCAAATCAAATCAAATCAAATCAACTGATGAATTGCAGGTCTTCCAATCACAAAATAATTGCCTTCAGAAATAAGAGAAACTATCTACCTGGCTCAGCACTCTATGGCTAACAATGTGCTATGTGATTTTCTTAGATATTTCCCATGCTTCCCTTGAATGTTTAGCCTGGCTAGTTGAAAACACTGTGATACAGACAATAAAGGTTGCATCCTTCTTGTTTATCTTTTCTGCTTCAAGACTAAACCATCTGGAATAAGAAACATACTGTGTCTCTTTGCAGACTGAGAGGAATATGAACATTGTAATAAAACTGTAGTGGTAGTGTTGATTTCTACAGTGGTAGAAATCATAATTCAGGTATGTTTTGTTTGTCACACTTAATTGAAATAAGATAGCATTTGTGTCAAAGGTTCTACTTAGATCACAATGAAGTAAACAGTGGCAGGTTGAGAAGCTTTCTTGTATTTTCCTATCAGTTTCAATCAATTTAATTAAAAAAAAAGTTATTTCAAAGAAGAAGTTACTTGAAAAAAAGCCATTATGAGATTAGATAGATTTTGTCCTTATTTGTTTATGACGTAGCCCAGAGCAACATGTGTTTTGCACTGCACAATCATCTTTCCATTGTAGAATAATTTCTTCCATTAAAGCCCAGGGAAAGATGTTATAATAGAACTTTTTTTCAGTGGATTTTTCAGTAGCACAATTATTATCACTGCTAAGGGCAAAATTCTACCTTTGAAAAATTGGTTGAGAAGCTGGACATGTTCAAAGAAATATCTGAAGATATCCTCAAATAAGTGGGTGCAAAATGAATAAACAATAATCCATCACCAATTTCTTTTACATAAAAATATCCATAAGCCATCCAAACAGACTCAGTTGCAGCACATATAATGTTATTAAGTCCACTCTCATTTGTCACTGTCAGCTAGAAAAACCAAGCAAGTTACATAAAATGCAGCCCCTTCAGGAGAGGGTTACATTTAAATTAGAATATTGGGGCTGAATTCCACTTAAAATTTGTATTTAAGGAATGTTACATTAAAATGTGTATTAGGAATATTGTGCATGAAACTGGGATGTAAATAATATTTACTGGGGCAGTGGACTTTTGCTGGCCTTCACTGGCAATATCTAGGAAAAGTTGCAACATGGTTTAATTAGTCCACTGTTGAAAAAAAACTAGCAAAAATAATATAGAGTCACTTCTTTTGGGTTGTAGCAATCAGTTATCATTCATTTCATAATTCCATTCCACACTTAAAATGCTTAAAACGCTCTAATTTACCAGTGGGTGGATTCATCTAGATGGGTGCATGAGGCTGATAATGGTTTTTTCTTCTTTTTCTGCCCAACTATGCAGCAGTCAGGGCCACTTAAAACAGAGCTGTAAGTTTCAAGCTCCAAGTACTCATAATTTGTATGTGAAGTGGTCCTTGAAAGCCTCGAAAACCTACCCAAGAGAAGCGCTTACCAGATTTGTGTTGAGCCTAAGTAGAATTAAAACCATGAATAGCATCTGTCAACTGCTCTGATCTTTAAATAACATTACAGATCTATAATGGAGAAGTGAAGTAGCATTTGTATAAATCACGATATTTTGAAAGTAACATTTTGATACACACACCTTTGTTTAATTGATTGTGGGCTGGATTATTGAAATGTTCAGTCTGGAATATCAGCACATGACAACATTGAGTACATGCTGTAAAATAACAACAAACACCTTTCATTCCCCCCACCCCCCTGTTTAACGTAACTTACAAATAATATTTTGATTGATTATAGATATGGCTCTGTCTCTTGGAATAGAGTCTCATGAGGTCAGGGATTCAAATACACTGGGATTATTTATTTATTTTTAAATGTGAGTTTCAAATGCTGGATAATTTTATGCCTGTGTATAACATTTGCAGCTATGCAAGCTGAGATAATAACATGGTTAATCAAATACCATGCTTGAGGGCATAAATTGATTGCCTGAGGTGTTCATGATGGATTTTTATTCCCACCAAGTACAACCGAATTGGGAGGAGGATTGTGTGTTTGTGCATGTGTGTGTATGTGAGTGAATGAGACAGAGAAAGAAAGAGAGAGATGAGGGAGATGAGGGGAGAGAGATGAGAGGAGGGATAGGGAAATTGAGAGAAAGAGAGTATGTGTGCTAATGCACATGCATGTGTGCTTCTGCTTCTAATTTGCTTCTAATTTGGGTGAACACAAGCTCTCTTCTGCTGTCTGCATTAAGCAATGAAGCCAAGGGAGGCCAAGAGTCACTTCATTAACTTAAGGTCCTGGAGTCATAGTACAAAATGCCGATCTGATTACTAGTGGGAATTGCAAAACATTTTAAAAAAAAACCCAGCACTTCTTTTACTCCATTTCTTTAAAGTTTGACTCTGGCACCTGACATGGCACCTTATATTCAGAAATTAAGTTAACAATGAATTAGAAATAGTTCAGTTAAAAATGCAAAAGAGTGAGAAGGGAAGCATCCTGCTTATTGTCCATGACATGGATGATAGAGAATCTCCATAGACAACCTGCTTATTGTATAGAAAGGCTTCCCCATTCTTTTCTGAACCAGTAGATGCTGAGACCAAATGCTTTTAAAAGTATGGAAGAATACAGAGATAATCATAATAATGGTAGCCATGCAGTCCAGCTGCTAGACAAATGGCTGGCAATTGTGGCATGGTGGATAAATTGTTCATTTTTCTTTGACTGCTGCAACCTGGCTGAGGTGATAGAGGACATCCTAACTAATACTACAAAAGTTACTCTAATTCAGATTGGATTTCCCATAGGCCCAAATGCAGTTTCTTGGCTCCAATATTGCAGCTCATTGATGCCTCCAAAAATAACATCACCACAATTTAGCTCCAAATTGCTGATTTTTCAGGTACGCATTTTTTTGTGGTGACCTTCCTTCAAACCTCTACTCCCCCACTTTCAAAAAGAGGCAAAAGGTTTTGAATTAGCTACTTTCACTGACCTGATCATATTATCTCCATTCTCCCTGGGGCCTCAAAATAATTTTAAAATACTTCAGCTGCTGACTTGAAGAAAAATTGCTCAATCCTGGTTTAATGTTGAGTGAAGTAATTAAAAACCAGCAAGGATGATTTACACTCAGCATCTTTTACTTGCACAGTATTAGGTGTAGCATTTCCAATGGATTTTATGCTATTCGTCCTCCCAGTTGCTGAAGACCACAAGGATGAGCAATTAATAAGAATGTTTGTGGAAGAATCTGGAATAATTTTGCAATGAATTATTCTCCTGGATGTGTGTGTTATTCACCTTATGGCTTATCTTCCCAGTAATGTTTATAGCGCATGGCTAGGAATATTCTCCGAAGCTGGGGTTATTCTTTGCTCTAAGATACTATCTAGACTGCGAGCCTTTATAGTACTGGTTAAATTCTGTAAAAGCTTTGAGGCATCGACTAACAATGAAGTGTGGCTAGAGAAGACACTAAAGGTACAGATGGAAGCAATAAATTATTCCTCCTCCTCCTCCTCCTCCTCCTTCTCCTCCTCCTCCTCCTCCTCCTTTTCTCTAAATAAGTGTATTCATTAGTTCCCACATTTCTCCTTTACTTTCTGAGGTGTTTGCACACATGCCCTTACCCCTTCTTCCCAGGTTCTGTTCTTTGACATTAATTAAGCATTCCTTTTCCCCTCCTTCCTCTTGATATCATCATTGCTTTGATCCCTTAAGTCAGAGATATCAAACTCATGTAATCATGGCGGCGTCACGTGATGTATCAGGACTTTTTCCCCCTTCCTTAAACTGGGGGTGTGGGTGGCCAGCGCATGATGCATCCGGCCTGTGGGTCAGGAGTTTGACAGCCCTGCCTTAAGTATAAATTCAGAGGAAGCAGGTTGTTCTTTTATTCCTACACTTCAAAATTGGAAATTTTGTATTAAGGAAATGTTGATGCTTAAGCTTCATTGGTGCAAAAATAACATTCTCATATTCACTGAAACATTGTACCATCATTCTGATTTTCTTACTTTACAACACTCCCAATGTATTGGGAGAGAGGGGGAAAAGAGGAAGAATTTAAATATTGTGGTCACAGTGTGGGGAAATCAAGAAGAATATGCTTTAAAAAGTCAGAGGAAAACATAAAACTCAACTGGGTTATGTAAGAATATCAAAAATTTGAAAAAAAAACCCCTCAACTTCCCTATACCATATTGAACAGGTGCAAAATACCTGATTTTAATCCTTGTATCTCCTCTATCAGTTATGACTCTAGGTGTAAAAGGTTATTCAGATGTCAAATATGTGGTCATACTTGATCACAGAGTATTGGGCAATGCCTGGAAATGCTCAACATCTACTCTCTGATCAGCAATCAAGACAATTAGCATCCAACTTGATAGGCTTATGGCTGTCTTCACAAAAAAGCTAAAACATCTCTATTATCCTAATTGCAATCAACATGAACAAAATGAGCTACCACGGCAGCTTTCTCCTTCTGAGAAACTGGAAACCAGAATGTCATATTTTGCCACTTTATCAAAATAGTAATAATATTTAAAAAACATTGCCAGTATAAAGATTATAGGTCTTGTGTCTTATGAAAACTAATAGATGTGATTTTTGTCATTTTACTACATCTAATGATTTTGAATACAGTAAAATTGTCTCTGAAAAGATATAGTGTACTATCTTAAGTTTTGCTGGATTTTTATTATTTTTTACTTTTGTAGATGGAAATGATCTCCAAAAAAAGGCTTTGCTACTCCTAGATTTCTATTCTACAATCAATAATTACAATTATTAACTGAACAGATTCTAATTGTTGCATTAACTGTCTGTGAACTGTTTTATCATGTTCTGGAAGATATTTCCAATCTTCACTATCCTAAAGAAATCAATGTTGTAATATCATTCTCTCTCCATTATCACTCTAATGCACATAGTTTTCTAGTCAATTTTCTCACAACATCAGAGATATAAGAGTAAAAATCACTGTTATTTTCATGTTACATCTCAATGATGGCACAAATTTAAAGAGCTTTATTCAGCATCTGTTTAGCTCAGGATGTCAAGCTTGCATCGTCACAGCATCGTCACGTGATGTATCGTGACTTCCCCCCCCCCTTCGCTAAACCAGGTGTGGGCTTGGCCAGCACGTGACGCATCCGGCCTGCGGGACATGAGTTTGACAGCCCTGGTTTAGATACTTGTACAGCGGGAGAGAAACATGTAGTTGATATAAATCACCTCCTGGGTATGCACTGGATTACATCTTGAACCTGCTCACCTGTAATTTAGTTATGGCTCTTTCTATGTCCTATGTGCCTTGCCCAGGTATACCAGATCTGGACTACAAAATTCCAGAGAGACACAGAACGAATTCTGTGCTGTTATCTAGTGGTTATCCAGATTTTTGAAGCCTAGATATTAGCTTGGTGGTACAGTGGTTAGAATGCATTACTGCAAGCTACTTCTGCTGACTGCCGGCTGCGAGCAGTTTGGCAGTTCGATTCTCATCAGCTCAAGATTGACTCAGCCTTCCATCCTTCTGAGGTTGGTAAAATGAAGACCCAGATTGTTAGGGGCAATATGCTGACTCTGTAAACCACTTAGAGAGGGGTATAAAGCATTGTGAAGTGACATATGTGTTATTGCTATTGCTTTTACTATTTGGCTTTTTTTCATGTTTTTTCATCAGTCTAACTGGCTAAAACCTGACATTTTGCATGTTTTAATTGCCAGCATCTTTTGGACTATATTAGATATAACAAAGTGTCTCTCATAGCCTGCTAGCTGGCTCTTCAATATGCATGATCCTACCAAAGACAAACTCCTTTACATGCTTGCCATGCTGTATATTGACTCCTTGTCATTATAAATCACCTCAGAAAGATGTTGCCATCTCCAGAAAGTGCTCATATCACAGGATTATTGAACTCCAAAATAATTACTACAATTTTATTCACTGGCAATGATAAAAGAACAATATATGCTTATAAATACCAAGTCACCCAGAATTGCTTGGTACAGAGATAGGTGGAATACAAATTTAATGAATAAATTAAAAAATAACCCTAAGAATATAGGATTGCCATCACACAGCTCCAGATGTGAGGAATTGGCTGATTCTGTTCTGATTCTTGAAGTTTTCTACTTGCATATGTTATTGAGGGAATGATGACATTAAATGCCCAGAAGATGGTAAAAGAGGTATAGGCTCCTATACCTAAGCTGGGGTTGACCTTTTGGTGTGTCGTCCTGAAATTCAGCCATGAAGGTATAAACTTGTCTCTGCTTCAAGGGGATAATTAAAAGCTTAAATAAACATGATAAATAATACATACAAGTTGGTGCATTACTGAAAAACACAGAATTAGCAAATATGTGAAATATCCATATTGTGGTAGATATTGAGGCTGGACTGAAGTAGACACACAACTAGTAGGCATGTTCCTTAATTACTTTCTTTGCTGCTTCCCAGAACTAAAAAGTAATGATGGAATTTTCCTACTACAGGTAACCCTCAATGTACAAGTTTGTTTAGTGATGGTTTGAAGTTACAGCACTGAAAATAGTGATATATGACTGTTTTTCACACTTATGACTGTTGCAGCATCCCGTGGTCATGTGCTCAAAACCAGACACTTAGCAACGGACACATAGTTATGACGGTTGCAGTGTCCTGGGGTCATGTGATCACCTTTTGCAACCTTCTTACAAGCAAAGTTAATGGAGAAACTGGATTCACTTAACAACCATGTTACTAACTCAACAACTGCAAATCAAATCAAATCAAATCAACCTTTATTGTTAGAGTACAACATGTGTACAATGAGTTGTCTGAGCCTCCCTTCGTGCACTCTCCCCACACACACAATACAACTCACAGTGAAGACAAAACATCCCTAACACAGTGAATCCTACTAACAAACACACAATCTTATTGCACCATGTAAACTTATTGCACAATGCGCCTGTCCCACAAGTCAATCATACTATGTTGACATAAAGTTATTTTCCATGCTGGAGTCTGATAGCCCATGGATAAAAACTGTTCTTCAGCCTGTTGGTGCGGCTGGCTATGCTTCTATATCTCCTACTCAATGGTAGGAGAATGAAGAAGTGCTGGCCAGGGTGTGAGTCGTCCCTGAGGAGTTTCCTCACTCTTCTAAGGCAGTGAGCCCTAGTGATGTCATCTAGTGGTATCAGGGGATAGCCCACGATGTTTTGTGCTGTGCTCACCACCCTCTGTAGTGTCTCTCTATCCGCTGCTGTCAAGGCAGCAGACCACACCATAATGCAATGAGTGAGGATGCTTTCTATTGTGGACCGGTAAAAGGAGGTCATCAGTCGTTGTTCCACTTTGTGTTTTCACAAGACCCTAAGGAAGTGGAGTCTCTGTTGGGCCTTTCTGGCCCCCTGGGTCATGTTGATTTTCCAGTTGAGATCTTCGCTGAGGTAGACTCTCAGGAATCTAAAGGTGGAAACTCTCTCCACACAGCTGTTAAGTGTTTCACAGCTTTGGCAAGAAAGTTCATAAAATTGGGCAAAACTCGCTTAGCGACAGAACGTTTGGACTTAATTGTGGCCGTAAGTCAAGGATTTTACCTGTATTTCTGGACTACAGCTGACAATGTTTCAAGGCATTGCTTCAGTAATGTCTCTAGGTATGAACTAAAAACAAAAAAAATATATCCAAGGAGCATGCTTAGATTTTCCCTAAGTTGTCTTGATCTATTACATATCCATTCCTTTAAAAAATATAGGTTTCCTGGGAAACCAGTTTATAACAGAGCAGAGCCCCCATCCATTAGGTTACTATGAACAATTGCCATAATGTCTTCAGTTTTCAGAGAGGAACGTATTCTCCCAAAGATGCTTGGAGCTGAACCTGGGATCTTTTGCATGCAAAGCATGTGCTGTGCCTTGAACTCTTGTCATTCCATGAATGGTAACAAGGTAAAAGATTTCCCAAGCATTCACCAAGAAAGAAAATGAAAGTGGCTGTCTGTATAAGTGCACTACTGTCAAGCACAGTTAATAAATGCAAAAATAATTGGAAGGGTATATGGGTTGTTTTCTGTTGTTTAATGACCAACAATAATTGCCTGAATTGTGATATATATTATTTAAGCAATTAAGTCTTTTTCAATCATTTAACCCTCCCTACTTCCTACCTCCAAACAAACGAGATTCCATAAAAAGCTGTCAGTGGTACTAAAAATGTCTTAAATATTGCATACTGAGCAGACTTAACTTGCAAATGAGGTTTTTTTTTACTTGGGCGGCTGGAAGAAAAATGGCTGAACAGGAACTTTTAACATGCCCTCTTTCTGCACCTGCATTTTTGCATGTGTGCAGAGGGAGTTTTACTAAACAACACTGACATTTTGTAGGAGAACTCTTCACTGCAGAACTACATGGTACAGTAACTTCCTAGGATGGCTTCCAAATACAGAAAGGATTGTGTCGAAAGCCTCGGCGGAGTTCAACTTTCCATTTGAACTCATTTCTTCTTTTGCAGCGTGCATCAGATTAGCATCTGCCTGTATTTAGCAAAGATCCATACAACAAACATGAGCCCAAGAGGTTCAAAGAAAGGATTTGAAAACCTGCCTGCCAGACCGGTATGCTTCCACTCAAGCATCTCAGCAGAGATCAAAGTACTTGAGCAAATCAGGCTTATATGCCTTCTCAGCAACCCAAGACACTGGCAAGTCCATAGAGCTCACAAGGCACTTTTAAAATGACTGAGAGTAACCAATGCAAATAATTGTCTATTTGCCTTTTCTACATTTGCATATTTTTAAGGAAATTTTTATTATCTTTCTCTAGCACAAGAGTGTTTTCCAATTTTTCAGCACATAAACACTGGGAAATAACAAATCAAACAAACAATTAAATAAATAAAGTTAACCCCAATCTAAAGATGGCAAATTATCTACACACACAAAGACACCCAACCTTAAATTCCGAATATGATGATTTTTCATATTTTTATTCCTTGCATTTTGGGCTTTTCAATTCCTTATGACATATAAATAGCAAGCTGATTCAAAAGCAAGGAAATAAAATGATCTGATATACCTTCAAGCATTAAAGAGCAAAATTGGGGTTCTACTGCTCCCAGCATCCTTCACTGTTAGCTGTGCTAGAGGTTGAAATTTAGCAACATCTGAAGGTAGATATCAAAAGATCTGCTTTTCATTCTGCTCTTGTGAGTCTCTGCTGTAGGGCAAGTTAAAACAATGCCAACTCCTCAAATCTTCCAGTGAAGTTCATGGTTGAATGAGAGACTGGATCTGGAACTCTATATTTCATGCTGCAATGGCACTGTCAGGATTAAGAAATTGGCATGGGGTTTCCATTTCCTTTCTCCTGGAATTCTCTCTTTCCTACCACATATGTCCTCCTGTTATTTTCTTCTTCTTCTTCTTTCTTAAACAGAAACACTGGCACCTTTTACTCACCATTGTTTCCTTACAGTTTTAAAGGCTTTAGATGTACTGCCAAGCAAAGCTTCAGTCATATCCAACATACTGTTTTTGGTGGTGGTGGGGGGTTTAAGATGGGCTGTTTGAAATAGACTACTGAAAGTAGCATACATTTCTTCAAAATATTCTATGCTGCTGAATTTACTGCCCGTTAGATCTTTTTTTAAAAAAAAAAGTCCATATGACCTTGAACTTCAAAAAACTCTAAGAGGAGAACTTAACTTTGCACAAATCATAAGCAATACTATTTATATTCAGGTATAGATCCTCTCCTCCTCCCCCCTCCTTTTTAAACATCTTTGGAACATGTACTTTACCTCTTTGATTGATGTTCATATGTTCACACATGCACAGGAGCTATTTTAATTCCATCCTTACTGGCTGATCAAAATATTTCTGATCCTAGTTTCAAGGGTTGAGTCATCTCAAAGAGGTAGCTCTCCAGCTTCTGGCTTTCTCTGCGGTATTCTGTCAGGTTAAAAGCTGTTCTGCTAGCTTTGTAATCTTAAACATCTGCATGCCATGCTTGAAAGAGCCACCCAGAGAGAAGGAAGGGGATTTAGAAGGGAAAAGGGAACACTTAGCTTTTTTCGGGAGATGAAGAAAGCTTTGTGAAAAATGTCCCTGCAGCAGAAAAGTGTGCAGCTGACTTCTTTCAAATATTTTACACACAGATGCATTTACTCTTGGGAAACCTGTCCATAGGTGGGGGTTTTTTTCCCCTTCTGTATTTGAGTTATATCTCATGACACAAGCATGGCATTGATCAGCTCCGATAAGGAGGGTTTTTACTATAGAGATTTATAATCCATCTGCATCCCAGCTGGATAATACAATTAGAACAATTAGAAACATAGCTTGATGAGGTCATTCCTATCCTTACTAAAGACTTTAGCAGAATGAATGATCAAATTGTTGAGCGTGCAAACAGAAAAAGACAATACATTATAGAAACACCTATTTGAGGAAGAAATAGGTAGAACGTTGATTGACCTGGTGGTTTGGTTAAGGATCATGATACAAAGGTAGAAGTTATGTTTTTGAAGTATGCGGCTTCAGCTATGATTTAAAGAAGGTCAAAACTTTTCCTGAGATATTCAAAGGTAGCCTAGGGCTTTTTGCGATGGTTAAAAACAACTTTATGCTCACTTATCTGATCAACTGGAGTCAAAGGCAAGTCAAATGTGACAAATAAGCAAAAAACTATGTCTGGCAAAGTACTGGCAACAGGACTAAAATGGAGATCATCCTAATTTATTTACCAAATTAGTATGCCACCATCTAGTTGAAGGTGACTATTTACCTCAGAATTATATCAAACAATTGCTATGAATATAAAAATGACTGTTTACATTTCTGCACTTGTTAATACAAGTGAGATATAGATCAGGAACATGCTGTAGCTTTGTGCTTTTAATAAACTTCAAGTTAATTAGGTAAGATATAAAAAAAATGCCAAAGCAAATTGGTGAGTTTTCTAGACATATCTAGTTTTTCCACATTTAAATCGAACCCAATGTCTCTGAAGAAATTATAGATTGAATATATGAATGAATTTACAGACTGAATTTAACCCACCTCAAACCTTTATGTTCCTCCCCAGAATATAAATGTGGTCCCCTGAACAGATTTATTTATTAGATTTATATGTTGCCTATCTCACTATTAAAGTAACTCTGGGCAGCTTTCAACAGAATAAAAGCAGGAATATTAAAACCTTAAAATATTAAAAACATTAAAGTTAACAGGGATCACATAAATCTAGGAAGAAGTACAGGAGCGGAATGGAGGTGGGATTTTTTTTTTCTTAATCCACTAGCCACGTCCAATGTGGAATAATGCTTTGGGGTCCCAAGCCAAGTTTTGAGGCTCTTTTGGAAGGCCAAGAGGGTGGGGCTGGTTCTCACCTCCAGCAGCATAATGTTCCAGAGAAAGGGGACCACAGCAGAAAAGGGTTTTCTCTTGGACCCTGCCAACTGAAATTCCTTGACTGACAGGATCTGCAGCATGCCCTTTCTGTTGAAGTGAGTTGGGCAGGCCAATCCCATTGGAGTGAGAGGCTTTGTCGGGTAGCCTGGTTCTGGTATAAAGGGTTTTAAAGATAATAGCCAACATCTGGAATTGGACCCAGAAGCAAACTTGCAACCAGGGCAGCTCATATATCAGTGATGTTACATGGGCTGCTAGAGGAGGCCATAGAACTATCTGTGCAGTTGCATTCTATGGCAGTTTTCCAAACCAGTTTTCCAGGCCAGGCTTCCAAATAATCTTCAAGGGTAGCCCATGTAGAACGCATTGTAGTAGTTCAAATGCGGGATGACCAAGGTATGAGTGACTGAATGCAGGGCCTCACAATTTAGGAAAGGGCAAAACTGGGCATAACACAAAGGCTCTCCTAGCTACAACTGCCATTTGCTCTTCCAGCAGGAGTTGTGAGTCTAGGAGAAACCCCAAGTTGCACACAGGGTCTATCTGGGGCAGTGCAATCCTAGGCAGAACTAAAAATGTTAAACTCCCAAATCCCAAGGTTCCACGACCCATAGCCATTCAGTCTTACCAGGTTTCAGCTGAAATGAAATGGCTTTTATGGAATTATCTTCTATTCTTCTGCTGGCTCAGATTCTCTCATTTCCTCTATTTCTCTCATCAGTTTGAAGTCAGGCTATTGCTACAGGCACAATGTTACTAAACAGATTAAATTGCATACGCATATTGAAAAGAAATAATGCATCTAAATTCAGAGTAAGCTTCTCAGGTGTTATGTTTTAAAAGTCCACATGCCTCTAAACTGAACCTAGTAGTTCAGTAATGTTTTGTGCAGGACGAATTGTACCCAACCACTTGATAATCAATAAAGAAAAGAGTTTCCATGCCAACCTTCAAGCCTTGGACAAGAATTCATTGCACCATAACTCTGAAGAGATGACAGTGTACTCTAACTGAAAGGAAGAACTTTTTAAAAATAAGAACTAAAAAAGCCCCAACAAGTTTCATAAAGACTATACTTGTTGCAAACATACAAATTGCAAGGCGCATCTTATTGCAAAATATCTATTTAACTAAAGCCCCTATAGCCCCAAATTTTAATCCCCAGCTACTGGGACAGTAGCATAGAGAAATAAGAACCTTAACATATTTTCTTTTTTTATGGGCCGGTTCACAGTGAAAGTTAAATTCCTTTTTCCTTACATCATTCTGACTTTCCCTTCATCTCTGAGCACAGTAGTTTATTAAACACAGTCATTTATTTTAAAAGATTCAAAGCTCATTTTTCATGGCACTGGGCCGGATTATGCAAGAAACCATCTGTCTTCCATAGTTTTTACCCATCCTCCAGCATCAGGCAGGGTTGACATATTCCAGGTCCCATCCATTAAACAGTGTCATCTGGTGGGCCTGGGAAGTCTATCTACTCTGTCACAGCACTTGTCCTCTGGAACAACATCTCCCCAGAGATGTGTTTGTCCCCAATTTTAACCTTGTTTAAATGAGCTATTAAAACCTGGTGTTCTCCCAAACCTTGGACAAGGATCATTGTGGGCTTCTTATGCACTGTATATCTCTTTTTAGAGTGTGGATGAATGTGTTTCTGGAGGCCCTTTTGCTGTTTTGTTTCTATTTTTAATACAGCATTTTGTTTGCATTTATTATAATTGCTTTTAATATTTTCATATTAATATAATATAATTTAATATGTAGTCATATTTTAACATTGTGCACTGCCCAGACATGACATGTTGAGCAACCTTATACATTTAATAATGAAACTTAATTTTCTAAACAAAAGACCATGGAAAACAGCAATGCATATAACCCGGCATTTTGCAGAGTAGAAAGTTTACCTTTTTGATAAATTGACAAAGTTAAACTATTACATTTCTTCAACCTTTTTAAAGCTTAAGTCTCAATAATGACCACGATATCATATGGGGTATGAGTCTTGGGAAACCAACAGTAAAGAGTGACTCTAATACTATTACATTTAGTACATGTACAAAATGGGAAATTTCCAGTCAAAGTCGGCCAGGAATATTCACAAAAGGACCAGAGAGGAAACTGAATTATATGATTTGAGCCATTACCATGATAATACATGCGGTATCACAATGGCTTCTATCAGAGTTATATGTGTCCAACACACATATTTGACAATAATGAAGCAACCTTTTAAAAACTCAAGAATTGGGTTGGGGGGAGCTTGAAAGGAAAACAATATTTCTTTATTTCTTAGATTTATACTAATCAATATCCACTGACCATCACAGTTAACAATAGCCATATGGCAAACAATAATAAAATGAAATTTCCACAATGAATGTAAAAATGGAAATGTAAAACCAAAAATAACGCATTCTCTATGATACCTCTAAAACAATTCAGCTTTTAAAAGCATATGAAAAGCTAATAACATGGAAACCAACCACATTGGGAAGTCCATAACACGTTTCTCCCCACTGGTGGGTGGGTGTCTGTGTGTATGTGTGTCTATCTCTGTTTCTGACTCTCTGTCTCTGTATCTCTCTCCCTCCCTCCCTTCCTCCTTCTCTCTGTCTCCCCCACCCTGTGTGTGTGTGTGTGTGTGTGTGTGTGTGTGTGTGTGTGTGTGTGAGGGACCAGCACATTTTTTCAATGGCATCCAGGACACTCTAAAGATAAAACAGTTTCCTCTAGGAAATGTGAAACCTACCTTATATACTATTCTGGTCATCACATTAGAAAAAAGACCTGGCAAAACTACTGAAGAAGGTAGCCAGAATGAACAGGGATTAGTTGATTTTTCATACATCACTTATTTAACATATGGCATTCATTACTACAAGATACGGCGCTGGCCCCTACGCTGAATAGTTTTAAAGGAGGATTGGATAAGAGATGCTGCTCTCAAAGACTTAATGTTACTTCTGAGCTTAGATTGCATGCCTCAAAATACCAATTTCATAGGATCAACAGCAGACGCCAGGGATGCTTGGATCCCCTGCTTGTAAGCAATCTGGCTGGACACTGAAAGAAACGAAATGCTACATTAACATCCATCTTGAACTGTTCTGGTTGAGTTATTCTTATATTGTAAAACCTTATGAGAGACACCACAAGTCAGTCGTATACCAAATATTTTGCATTCAAAATGTTTCAGGTTCAATGAAATTATATATGAGTTTCGACTTTCCTGTAGCTCTTTGCTGCCATCTTGTGTTTGTCCAGACTTTTGAAGCCCAGACATAATATCCCTATTTTTTTTCCCTTCTTCCTTTCAGTAGTGTCCAATTCTCAGAGAGTGTCTGGACAAGTTCCTGTAGTTTTCTTGGCAAGGTTTTCCAGAAGTGGTTTTCCATTGCTTTCTGCCCAGGGCTGAGAGAGTGACCGGACCAAAGTCTTCCAGCTAGCATTGAACTAAAGATGGGACTAGAATTCATGGCATCCTGGTTTGTAGCCGGTGACCTTAACACTGCCCAAACTGGCTTCCTACCCCTAAAATTTAAATATATATTTCATCCCATACTGTATTGCCGAAATAATTTATATTTTTAAAACCAGGATAATGAATCGATAGATGCATTATGTCCTCTATTTTGATACTTTTATACTAAATCATTAATTGCTTTCCCAAACAATCCACCCTCTGTCCCAACCATATCTAAAAAAGATAGAACTATTCCTTCTTTAACTTGTCTAGTTCTGAAGATTAATAATTTTGTTTTCCACCCTGCTTTTCAAAAGACTCAATTTATGTGACAGGGAATATGTAAGAGACTCGAAGAAATTGGCGAGATATCTTATGGTAAAGAGGCTGCACCCAAAAAGCTATTTAATAACACATATCTTGCATATGGGATCCTGTTAATAAAAAAATCCCTGCTCAACTAACAGCCA
>JANHFL010005916.1:19489-32951 GCA_032468155.1 Oxyrhabdium leporinum
GCGGTTTACAGCTTTATAAGCAATACTCTTACATCAGTATATTAATCCAATATACCTCAGAATATTGCCCCCACAATACTAATAATGGATAGATTTATAATAAAGCGCCTATTTTGTCTCAGATAAGGGAAGCACTAAAAATTATGGTTTCTCCCCCTTTCCTTTTCCCAACCACTGACCTTCACCTGAAACATAACTTGAGTGCAAAAGTAAGCATGATGAAAAGCTAAGATATAAAATACTATTGTAGGTAACCTGTTTTTGCTGCACCCTTTAATGAACCATATTTTATTCACATTTTAGGCAAAATGCACATGACTCAACCATATATTGTCACCACTTATATATTATAGAGAACCCATTAATTGGGTGTGTTAACTAATGAGTTGCATTGCAATTCTCTTAATGATTCCTTTTAGAAAGTGCTGACATCAGGTTTTAAGGGGCCCTTGTTAAGATATCCTACTCCAATATTATGCATGAGCTTTGCTAGATTTTTCTTTACAGTAAGACCATAGCAAGCATGAATCAACACTAGACAGAAGAGTCTACTTTTGTGACAATTCCTACTTTAATGCAGTATGGTATTTCTTATTTTATTTTGCCAGTAGACCATCAACATTAGATTCAATCAACTTTGTTAGTACTAATTAAAAATTTTGTGTGTGTGTGTGTGTGTGTGTGCGTACATATATCTCTTGGACTGCAAGGTTGCCAAACCGGTCAGTGCTATAGGAGATCAACCCTGACTGCTCTTTAGAAGGCCAGATCCTGAAGATGAAACTCAAATACTTTGGACACCTAATGAGAAGGAAGGACTCACTGGAGAAGAGTCTGATGCTGGAAACTATTGAGGGCAAAAGAAGAAGGGGACAACAGAGAATGAGGTGGCTGGATGGAGTCACTGAAGCAGTCAGTGTAAGCTTAAATTAACTCCAGGGGATGGTAAAGGACAGGAAGGCTGGAGGAACATTGTACATGGGATCGCGATGGGTCAAACACAACTTCGCAACTAACAACAAATACATGCATACACACACACACACACATATACATATGTTTCTCCTCACAATATTTTCTGCTGCAAATTATTTAATCCTGTCTCAATAATTTTTAAAATGTATTATTGACTGATAGCTCAGTAAAAAAAATGATTCAGAAAGACAGAACTAACATTAGAAATGAAAACATGTTTTTATGTTTTAGAATGACCAAATTAAGTTTCAACAGCTCCAAGCAAAGAAACAAATAAAATAATTTAAACTCAGAATATTCTGAAGCAAAGAGAAAATGTATCCAGCCATTCAGTTATCAGTTTAGGAGAGGCTGTTATTCTTAAAAATGATACTCTTGGGAAGAGTGTCTCTTAGACTGTAGAATTCCCAAAGGAATATAGAACATCAAGAGTGTATGCCAAGAGTAAGGAGGAGGCACCTATACTGGACAACAATATAGGAAAATTCTGGAAGTGGATTATCACTTTAGTGACAATGAAGCATCAATTCATACTGCACAGGAGAAAGCAATGGCAAACCACTCCTGTATTTTTCAGAGAGCTATTATGAGAGGCAATTACAGCAACATCAGTAAAGACATTGAGGATGGAAACAGACATAGAAAAATAAGAAAAATATTTCAAAAGATCTCTGAACTCTGAAAGAGGCTCCTATCTCAAACTGGCATGCTAAAGGACTCAAAGTATCAAGTTGTACACTGAAGTACTATATAGTATAGGTGTCAACATTCAAGATAGCTTAGAAGACATTTCTCATTTACAAAAAGCTCTGGTACTAGAAGATGAAGTTAGATCAGTACTCCAGCTATTACCAAATCAAAAGGCTGCAGGAACTGATGGAATTACCACCGAAATATGGCAAGGAGTAGAAGATCGGTAAAGGTTCTAGCAAAGCTATGCTGACAAATCCATTTGGAAGACATCAATCTACATTCCAGTTCCAAAACAGGAGACTTAACAGAGTGTGCAAACTATCGTCCAATAATTTCACAAGCCAGTAAAATCATGCTTAAGATCAGTCAACACAGGTTAGAGCCCTATATAGAAAAAGCAGCTTTGGTTGCATGATTACGGACACCATCTTGACATTTTTGAGCCTCTTTTATTATTCTTTATGTTTTTTGTTGTTGTTTTTTCCTATCTACCTATATATCCCATTTGTCATCAAGGACATGCCACGGCAAAGTTTTCAGAGCAGCTCAAGAGAGGAAAAATATAAAAATAAATCCTGTGGTTAATATCACTGTTCATTTATGAAGAATAAGACTTAATCATACTTGGATGCAGCAAACCACAATGACACCAAAATGACATAATACTATATATAAAATGACACATAAATACCACCATTATATACTTGGTTTTTAATGTTTGACCCAAGTGCATAGCTCAAAGCATTTGCATGATGAAGTCACAATGGACTGCCAACATATGACAGCTCTCACCATCATCCTGCTCTTCTGGAGATGGAATGAGGATTTATATATATATATATATAAATATATATATATACACACATACATACATACACACACACACACACACATATATATATTCTTATTTTAAGAGAGATAATAACATTCTTTTTTAGAACTAGGGAGTCTTCCCTCAATCACGGAAAATCATTGAGTGCCGTGGGCCAGTTACTCTCTCTCTCTTGTGGAGATAAATTGAAGGGAGATTGCCATGTAAAGTGCCTTTTACTCCTAGAGAAGAAAAGGAGGTAAATTTAGCCAATAAATATATTCTTGTCTTTTAAGTCTTCTGTGAACTTCTCTCTGGGTAGACGATGGGTGAATACTCCCTTTCACTGTATTCCTGTACACTATGGACTTCACTGTTACCCTGCATCCAGAATAAATGTCTAGAGGTCAACAGGTCAATATTGAAGAGTCTGATGGAAATAGGAACGTTGTATATAATCTGCTCTCTTGGAACTCTGGAACAATGGAATACAGAAATGCTTGCAGTGAACCCAGCCAAAATACTTTGAGGACGTTGTTTGCAAACTGCATGCCTAAATATAAAAGGTCATTCTTAAAATCTCTGTTGTCAGTGACAACCTGAATTACTGCCTTTGCCCATGACTATACTCCTTGTTATAATTCCCCATTGTTGTGCTTTCTTGGTGGCCTTACAGACTTATTCTAGTTGTCTTTGCTTTACTAATCCCTGATGCACTTTACTTTAGCCCTGCACTTGGAAATGCCAGTGTTATATCCCATAAAGAGTTCATGTCACAAAAGATCCCCAGGTGGGATAAACAGGATGTATGTGGCAAAAATAGATAGTAGAGTTTAGCCTGCGGCTAAAGAGCTGGTTTAACTTATTCTTTTTAAGATAGCTTTCTGAATAATTGACTATGAAATTTGTGCAGGTTTCAATCTATTCTGTGGTTACTTTCTTCAGCTCTGGTCCCTCAAAATTTATTTCTCCTCCTGTTCTCTACTTTTGTTTCCTACAAGACATCTCTCAGGTTTCTTTTATTTATCATGAAGAATGTACAGAATTCATCTTCTTATTGCTCTTTAAACTACAGACTTCATGCTGCATAGTGTATCTGATCTCTGAATGGAAGATCTTCACCAGACATATGAAAATTAGATGTGTATATAAGCATTCACACATTATTCACCCACATCATTCACATATAAACATATAAACATGTGGCCAATGACCACAGTTGGGATCAGAATTTCTGTTGCTAAGCAAAGAGGTTGTTAAATGAGTCTTATTCAACATTATCAGCTTTTTTTTCCCAAGGTTGTTTGGCAAATCACTGCCATAGTTATTTGATTCATGCAGTCATTAAGTGAATCTGGCTTCCCTGATTAACTTTGCTTGTTGGAAGCTGTCTGGGAAGGTCTCAAATGATGATCACATGATTCTGGGACACCACAACCACCGTAACTACATGCTAAGTTTTTTGAATTTTGATCATGTGATCATAGTGGATGCTGCAATAGTTGTAAGTGGGAGGACCAGTTGCAAGTCACTTTTTTTCAGTGCCATTGTAACTTTGAACTGTCATTAAACAAATGGTTGTAAGTTAAGGAGTATCAGTACATGTTATATACATCCCATGAGAAAACTTCTCTTCCTTGATTTGTAATGAATTTCATTTTCTTCATAAGACTTAGGACAAGTTGGGTGTTTGGGAAAGGATAGGAGATGAAATAACATATAAGGGAAGCCCTGAAATCTTTTCAAGAAAATAAGTGCAAAGGAAAAGTTTAATGTTCATTTTAGGATGCTAAATACGTGATAACATTTTTCTCTGAATACGTGGGTTTTGGACCTCAGAAGTCAGATTGTCAGTATCATTAAAACCCAAATTGCCAACCAATTTTAAGAAAATCTAGTTTCTTTTATCCTCAGAGATATGAACTGATGTAACATTGACACTTTTGTGTCCTTGAAGATGGATTGTATTTAAATTTCTTGTTAGGAATATACGTTCTTCTGATTTAATATATACTATACAAACATGTATTTTGATATATTTTCAGTAAGCTTTTTTATCTTCATTCTTTCTAATTCACATATTTCAAGCTGCCTCAACTTTTATTGGTGATACAGAAATATTCATCATTCCTAGTTCTCATTAGATGATACTGGTAGGATGGACTGATGTCCCTATAAAAAGAACAGACATAGAGAATGTGTATTTAATGCACAGCAGTTGCCACTTAGAAAATATGGCATGAAATATATGGGGCAGGAGAATTACTTGGTAATCATTAGTCTGGACCTGTTCACCCATCTGTAATCAAGGTTTCCTTGCAGACCTTAACTTTCCAGTTATTCTATATTTGAAATGAATTAGTGGCCATGTATATTTACCTTTATATGAAAGGTAAAGATTAAAAATGACAGTGATTACAAACCTATCTTTAAATATTTCCTTTTTGTTCCCTTAATGTGTTTTGTGTTGAACAAATGATGTTGGATAGTAACAAATTCTTACCAAGTTCAAAGTACTTTTTCCCCTTATAAAAATTTATGGCTACAAAAGGAAGAGATATTTGAATCTGCCTGCAAGCTGTATTAAAAATATACATTGTAATTGGATCTGATAATTCACTTGCTTTTTCATTCATACTCATTTCATCCAGAATAATTGTGTATGTCATACTAATATTACTCTATTTTTGTTAATATTGCTCCATTCTAGTTATGCATGAAAATGGTGCATACAGGATCATTACAGGATCCTTTTCTGAAACTGACAGCAACTCATTAGATTTTTACCCTAAGTCAGAGGATGATTAATCTAATTCCAGTCCTTTATCCTCATCTGAGAAATTTTCTTCCATTACCCATCTCCAGATTCCCTCTGACTACTAGAATGAAACAAGCCTTAGGTGTTGGAAGCTAGAAAACACTACAGAATAGAAAGCTATGTGCCACCTGGTTTATCATTGACCTTCTAAAGTGCCTTGGTGCATTCACTGAGCTGTCTATTGACCTTGTGAAATAAATATTCAGCTTACCCATCTAGTTGGCTTTGCACATGAGATAGGAGTTAACAAAACTGTTTTTTTCAATTCAGTCAGCAATCCTTCCTGGACCAGTTCTGCTAGTATTTTCAATTATACAAGGTAAATGTGTTTCTTGCACTGTATTATTGACAACTTTGACAACTGAAGTGGTTGAAACCATAGACAGCGAACAATAATGTGTATTTAATGTAGTGTTGCTGACAGTCTCCAGAATAGTGTTAGTAAACATTCCTTTTTGATAAAGATCTTGCATCTACAATGCAGATCATGTAGTGTTATATTTTTATTTTTTAAAAAAAAGCTTGTATTCTTCGGTTCTTGTCTTCAGTCTGAAGGAACTGAGTGGAATGAGGTAATTAAAAATCTATTTTATTTATTTATTGAACTTATATGGCTTCCCATTTGACATAGTGATATTAGGCAGCTCACAACAACCAATAAAGATAATGGAATGAAAACAGAACAAACTTTCCAAACAAACTATTGACTTCCTAAATCAATCATCTCCTAGCCCAATATCTGGGGAAGAGCCAGGTCTCCATGGAAATCTAAAAAGATAGGGGGCACCTCAAATTTCAGATATGAGGCTATTCCAAGTCTGTTGGAAGCTGAATTATATCATGTCCATCTACCACTGAATTCAACATTAATTATCAGGAGTATTTGCATCACACCTCATCCAGTCTGACAATCCTTGGACTGAACCTAATCTCTTTTATATGCAACCCCACCCCCTTATTGTTGTATATGTATTTTAAAAGCCAGGTCTTTATTACTTTGTTGTTTTGCATATATTCTGAAAGCTTCTGCACTGGAGACAAATTCCTTGTGTGTCTAATCACATTTGGCCAAATAAAGCTATCCTATCCTATCCTTATTAATTCATTAGACATCTCTCCCTCTGGCCCCATTTAAAAAGTTATTCACTGTGAAGAAACACCGCAAGATGGAGAGATAATTAAGAAGATATTAGATTGTGCAGAAATGGATGGACTTACATTAAAAATCAAACAGAAAGAAGACACAGAGTATTATCAAACATGGAACTTATTTTACCAGTGGTTGGAAAAACAGGATGGAGAGTAAGAATGGAATCTGTATTGTTAAGCAAATTAAATACTCAGACAACATGATATTTATTAAGCACTAAGAAATGTAATTAATAGAAAATTAATAAAAAAGATATTTTAAAAAAGTTCTTCACTGTGGAGTACACATGAATACTCATCAGAAATTATATGTAGATCAAAAGCAGAAATTATTAAATAAATGCATGCAGATTTCAGCATTATTTTAAGTTTTTTTTCTTAGAGATCAGAGACATATAGAGCAGGGTTTGGGGGTGGGGGTAGGATAAGAAAATAATAGAGACTATATAGAAACTAATCCATTAGAAATGTTTTGATTATTTGGAGAACCCTGGATGTTTCTTATTGTTTTTACTTTTCTACTAGCTTCTGTGAATAATAAGATAGTAAGCTAAGAAGCACAACTAATAATAATGATTAATTACAGAAAAGAAGGAGAAATGCATTTTTATTCTAGATTAATCAATTAGGGCTGTTTTTTTCTTATGCTCAATGATGAGACAGCTGAAACTTAAGATACTGTAGGAGAGAACTATGATAGCCTTTGGTGTCAAAATCAGAAGGTACCTGGCAGCACCTTTTCCATCTAGAAAATTTTATGAAAAGGCAGAATCTTTGTGAACTGCAGCTCGTTTCATTAGATGCAATGGAGTGGCTAAAGTGAAGACAGATTTAAATTAGGGTAGGCAGAAATGGAAGGGAAGACGGGATGGTTATGCAGATGCAGGTTCCATGTCAGGCAGATTACAATAACCTGATCAATTAACAACTGTAATATGTTAAACGTCTTGGGACCTTCTCAGGTTGCCTGAAATATTTTAATAAATGTGAGTTCAGTAACCTCTTCCTCCATGGTAGAGTTAGCAAGACCAGCAGCTCACTTTCACATTTGCCTATTAGTAAGAGGAATTTGAATCTTTCTCTCTCTCCCTCTCCCACCCTCTCTCTCTCTCCCTCCTCCCTCTCTCTCCTCTCCCCTCCTTCTTGTGAGCTTAGATTTGTCATTTCAAACAATTTAGTTCTCAACGAATTATGCTAACAGAAAAAGTCTCAATAGCATAATAAAATACTGCTTGAGGAGACATTCTTCACTTGAGTGTTCTTCCCCAAATTGTTTCTTTTGCAATATATACTTCTATGAAAATATTCATTCTTAGAAATGAACAAGAAAGGATTTCTTTTTCCTTTCCTTTCCTTTCCTTTCCTTTCCTTTCCTTTCCTTTCCTTTCCTTTCCTTTCCTTTCCCTTTCCTCTTCCTCTTCCTTTCCCTTTCCCTTTCCCTTTTCCTGAAATGCATCAGAAAATGCTCAGATACATTTTGGGACCTCTGAGAACAGAATCTTTGTTGCATGTTTGTTCAATGTAATTCCCAGTTGGTTTGCAATGTATATCATCACCACTCTCTGCCACTGCTTCAAAAATTTGTTTCCCTTGCCTGTACTTTAGCTGATCAGAACTAAACACCGGGTTGACAATAATGTGTTTAAATTCTGCTCTTTTAAAAGAAACAACTGGATACAATTTTGCTTGAAATCAAGCAAGCAAGTAAAATGAGCAAAACACTATCATCTAATTCATTGTTAATGATTATCCTCTTTTCACAATAAAGTCCTGGCACACACATTAAAATGTGTGAGCCTACCTGTATATTCAGTTACCCATGTATGCACATACACACAGATAAATACCAGCCTTCCCCATTTGATATCCTTAGAAATTATAATTCCTACCATCACCGCAATTATACATTCAAACTCATAAACAGATCCATGTGCCACTGAATCTATTTGTACATAAAAGTTACATGTTTTACACATGAACTAGAAGCAAACAATCACATCTGAGTTTTTGTTCAATCCTTATGCACTGCTGCTAGTGTAGAAAGTTAGCACCCAGCCCTCTCCTAGAAGAATGAAATATTCTAGGAAATATTAAAAAGGGAGAATATTATATTTCTCTGGATGAGAAAGGGAGAAACATGTTTTTAAAGACAAAGCAGCTTACTGCAGCTCCCTGCCCCCCTCCCAGCTCCAGGGTGATGGGATTAAGACATGGCCCTTAGGACATGATAGAACTAGCCCTCTACCACATGGCACCTGGGAAGACTACATCACCCAGCAAGATTCAACCAAGCTTGGGGCTCAAGTCAGCATAGAAAGTTACCCCTGCATGGCTCCATGAGAGTCTGACAACCAATCAGGATACATTTCTTGCCACAGGAAAGGAAGCAAGTTCAAAGCCCAACAGAGGGTATAAATCTCTCTCCTGCTTTCACCCGTGTGCTCTTTTTTTCCCTGGACCACAATGTGTTCCTGTCCACCATTAAAACCATCTTTCAAAGCAATCTCCATGTTTCCAGTGTCTTTCTTCCCACTTGGAACATAACCCAGATGGACATTTCTTCCAACACTAGTACAAGAGATATCAAATGAAGCCGAGCTACAGAACTTAAACTCTGCTTCAGAAGAGAGTCTTAGAGCGTAAAAAAAACCCCTCTAAAACCATGGTGGAAAGTCTTATATGCAAAATGCTATGAACAAAACACTTCTAGAATGGATTAAGCAACCCCTTTCATGCTCAAAGACATAATTCTGAATTAGAAGCAAACAGTTCTGCTTATCATACCAGGTGAAAACACATTATTCATCCAAAATAGAAAATCTCTCCAGATCTCATCTCAGAAAAATAAGAACAAAAACCCTCCTCTTTTTTCAGATGAGAAAGGGGAAGGACATGAAAATATGCAACTTCTGAATTATTAAAAAACAAAAACAAAACCCTGAAACCCCATTTTCGGTTCCAGACATCCAATCCCTCTTATTCAGTTGGGTACAATTTAAATAGGAAACAGATTTTGTCAGCAAGAATTCAGCTCTATAAGTTCTTAAAAAGTAAAGTCATTGCTATTTCTATCTGCCGAAGGTGTCCAATTCAAACAATGCTCTAGCTTATCCACTATTTTTTTCCCCCTGGTTATGCTTGTGCTTTTTTTTTTTTAATAGCAATTTCCATAACAAATAATGCAGAGCTTTTAATCTGTCTGCTCACCAGGCTTTCTAAAACTTCCACTAGGCTTACTACTCTGCTTCCTTCCAGCAGCAAACCGGTTTTGTGGGATTAAGTTATGATTGCCATCTATTCATAAAGCTAATCATTTTGCTTTTTTGCTGAATTTCTCATCTAATTGATAACAAGTTCTATTTAGCACTCACATTTACGCAGTGAACCCAAAAAGTTGTATGTGTTTATTTTCCCCTGTTCGATTCAAATTTTCAAATGGGGAGGGTTTATCACAAATGTACATTTTGGGTTCATCTACATAATTGATAGATCCATTATCTGAATATTTCTCTGAAGTTCCTGATGGATCTAATTCTTTATCCATCCCAATTGACCACTGCCTTATTATCAGAATATTTCATTTCATGTTTATAATGCATGAATATTTGAACTGGAAAGAATAATAACATAAGCCAGAGAGAAGAGCAGTTAAGTCAGGCATTTAGCCAATCTGTGACTTCTTTCCAATGAAGGTGTTTGCTTATTCCATTAGTTGCTTATTCCATCAAAATCTCAGCTTTCCATCAAAAGGTACCTCAAGGCATTGTTATAAAGTGATAGAAAATTCACGTAATTTTCCATCTAGGGACTATCTTGTTCTCATCTACTTAGCCTCAGCTAGCTTGCTGCATCATGTTCCTGCATGCATATTAACATTTAAGCCAGTCATTTGACATTTCGTGAAAGCACATCCACACATTTTTAATGGTGGCACCTGAACTGTGTCTTTCTTTCTCCTGATGAAATTTGGGGAAAAGAAATAGACAGTATTTAACTGGAGGTATAGGAGGGAGAAAAGTTGCAGTCTGAATACAATTAATAACTATACCTGCAATACATGTATCCCACCCACACACCCTTACTATGCAGATATATTTACTGATATTATACGAATCCAGTCTCTTTCTAAGTGTTCCCTTCAATAGGAAATTGTTGACCCTAAAACATCCCAAAAAATAATTCAGATAGTTGTGGATGGCAATACTAATAGCAACTGTGTCATCTGTTTTGATTTAAAAGCATCTTCATCTCGCCTAGAAAAATCTATTGTTAATTTTGTCCTTTCTCTGCAGTTGCATGTTCAGCTGAATGCTGTGGAGAATTTTGTCAAGAGCTCCCAAATCTTTTTTTTTTTTTTTACTTTGTATTCAACAGCATCTTGTCTTTTTAACAGAGGTGCTGTTTTTGTTGTGTTCCAAATTATTATTATTTTTTCCATTTATCTCTACTAACTGCAATTTGTCAGTCATTATTTCAGATGGATTTTTTTTACCATTTAAAAAAAAAAGTATTTATACATGTTTGCTTGCTTGCTTGCTTGCGTGTGTGTGTGTGTTATGCATAATATGCAATCAATACAAAAGTGTGAATGTGCATGTGCATGTGATAGAAAGCTTATTTCATCTATTTGGACTATGGCAAATCAAATGTTTATCTGAGAAGGTTTATAAATAAAGAACAGTAACTAGAATTCCAAATACAAATAAAGATGGATTTATGGAATAATACCAAGAAAGTTTTCCACATGCTGTTAAATATCTGTTTTCTTCATCTACCTTTCTATAGCTATTGAAATATATACTTTATTTTTCATTGTTCCTACATTATCGATGGCCATTTGTATACAATAATATATGAGCTAGAAAGAAATATGTGGGGGGAAAAAGATGCACAAAAAGTCTTCAGAACACAGTAACTCAAATAGACTGCAAAGATTGATTTAACAACCATGGTTGCAGGAGATTTGCTGAGGTTGCAGAGTAATTTCATAGCAAGATGGATGACAAATAAATTTAATAAATGTAAATAAATTTAGGTCCAGAAATATAAAAAGGGAAAATTTAAGAAGTAGAGAAACATAAATGCATTGAAAATGCATCCAATCAGATCCAGAATGTTCCAAATATTTACAATAAGAATCCTTAGAGTGGCAATTAGAGTATAAAACACATTCAATCCAAAAGTTGAACTTTCTGAGCTATGTACTTTAACCTGGAGAATTGTGCATCCTTTGAGGATAAGAAAATAAGTTTTGTTATAGCATATGTACTATTCGAAATACCACTGGACTCTTCCACAGCAGATGGGAGATGAAGCTGCAATCAATTGTTTTTTGTTTCATATATGCCTCTAAGCAGTTCAGGCGAACCAGTATTTAAAATTCTGGCTAGCCCCGCCACTACTTATTGGCCTCACATGCCTTGGCCGGTGTCTTAGAGTCACACTGCAGCATAGCTGCAGCTGCTCTTTGGCTCCCTTGCCTTGACCACATGGCCACCTGCTTGTCTGCCTTTGCTGTGGCCTACAACATAGCAGCCTCCTACTCATCTTGGCTTGCTCCCAAACTCCCGCCTCGGGCTGCTCCTGACTGCTCCAGTAGCAGAACAGGTAAGCACAGCTGGGTTCCCCCTGAGGGAAGTGGGGCTGGAAAGGGTGGTTTACCTGCGCCCACCCAGTCCCCAGCCGTGGCCTACCCCCATCTGATCACTGTGGCCTCGCCCTGCAGCTGTCCCTGTAGGCTTGCGCCAGCCTCTCACCCAGGTGGCATGGCCTACCGGGTCTCCATATGATCGCCGTGGTCTCGCCCTGCAGCTGACCCTGTAGGCCTGTGCCCGCCTCCCGCCTGGGCGGCACAGCCTACCAGGTCCCCATCAAATCATTGCAGCCTCACTCTGCAGCCAGCCCCATAGGCCTGTGCCCCCTTCCCACCCGGCTGACCGACTGCCTCAACCTGCTGCTCCCGACTGCCTCAACCTACTGGTAGAAGATCTGTCTCTGCCTCCTGCTCGTCTCAGTTCAGCAGCAGGTAAGTACAGCCGGGTGCCCCTCGGGGAGCAGGGCTGGGCTGGGTGGTCAACCTGAACCCGCCTGGCAGTTGGCCATGGCCTACCCCCCCCATCCAATCACTGTGGCCTCGCCCTGCAGCCAGCCCTGTAGGCCTGTGCCCACCTCCCATCTGGCTGACCAACTGCCTCGACCTGCTGCTCCCGCCAACTTTTCTCCACCCCGACACCAGCCAGGCCAGCTGCAGCCGCTGCTCCATGTTGTAATGGGCTCCAGGTAGAGGAGGAGGGGTGCAGTCTTTCCCATTGTGAAGTGCACTAAGTTTAAGTGTTCTGTGTGAGGTGGTGCAAGAGCAGCTAGCAGCCATGGAGACAGCGAGAGGAATATGGGGAAACTTGCAACTTTCTCTCTGCCCCGAGACACTAGCTGAGTCAGCTGTGGCTGACACCGCTGCTCTCGCCGCCTCCATGGCAGCTCGCTGCTCTTGCAGCACCTCATGCAACACACTTAAACTTAGCGCTCTTTACAATGGGGGAGACTGCATCCCCTCCTCCTGGAGCCCATTACGACGGGTTGTATCAGTTGCAGTGGGCCCGGCTGGTGTCTTGGGGCAGAGAGAAAGTTGTGCGACTCCCTGGTGCATGCAGCACCAAGACGGACTGCAAGAAGAGGCAAGTAGAGGGGCGCTTCTCTCCTGCTCTGGAATATGGAGCAAATCTCCATCCATTGCCATTGCCCTTCTCTTCTTAGGGCAGGTGAAGAGTAGTGGGAGCGGAGGGCAAGAAGGGGCCAGCCAGTGGTCATCTGACAGGGAGCCACAGCTGGGGGACAAAAGTACTTCATTTATCTGGGAACCTGAAATCACTCTTGATTTAAATCGTATGGTAAAAAGCACCCAAAGAAGAAGAAAGAACAACATCAGCAAAAAAAACCAAAAACCCCAACCCTTGCCTGTTTTTGGAAATGGTTCAAGAGGGAACACACACACACACACACACACACACACACACACA
>JANHFL010005916.1:57031-72163 GCA_032468155.1 Oxyrhabdium leporinum
CTTCTCATCTTTCTTGGGTGAGAAGTGAAATGTCTTCAAAGAAAAAGCAAGAAAGTCCAGTTGCCTCCTGAAAAAGCACCTTTGGTACAGCATCCAAACCATACAGGATTCTTCCATTAATCCTAATGCACATTTCAGTAAAACTTCCCGTTCAAACTTCTCAAACTAATAAGACCTGTCTGTCTGGATTAAGGGTGGCAGAAAAAACATAGGCATATTCTGTTGTACTGTGAATTTCATATGGAGCTCTAGAATGTGCCCCATTGTGCCTCACTGGCAATTTCTCAAATCCTCTTTTACTTATGGCCAGGCAGTTTCTTCCAATCTATGAAATATCACATTTTTGCAGCAGTAGATAATAGTGAGTCATTACTGCTAATCCACCTTTCTCACCAGTTGTAGCATATATAATCTCCTCCTGATTTTACATTATTACCTGTTTCATTATGTCTTGCTTATTATCTGCATATTTTAATATTTTAGGCTATTTTCAATTGCTGGCTTTGGGCCATAATACCTATTTTGAAAATGCAAGAGAAAACAAGTTTAGAATACTGGTCTTCTCATTATGGTAAAACGATATTTATATTTGTGGGGAGATGTTCCTTGGTTGCACAGTAGTTAGAGTGCAGTACTGCAGGTTACTTCTGCTGCCTGCCGGCTGGCTGCCTGCAGTTCGGCAATTCGAGTCTCATTGGCTCAAGGTTGACTCAGCCTTCCATCCTTCCAAGGTGGGTAAAATGAGGACCCAAATTGTTGGGAGAAATATGCTGACTCTGTAAACCACTTAGAGAGGGCTGTAAAGCACTGGGAAGCAGTATATAAGTCTAAATGCTATTGCTATTGCTATTCACCCCAACTTTAGCCCATCTTCTTTTCTCCCTGTAATGTCTATATTAACAAAATTAAAAAAGATTAGATGTTCAATAGAAAATGGATGTAAATATGGGGCTACACTTGAAAATTATCCAGAAGGTTCAGCTGGTAAAAAGTGTAGCTCTGTGAGCAATTTTGGGCATCCAGAAAATGGTGCATGTAACATCTCTGCTGTACAAGCTGCACTGGGTCCGGGTATGCTCCTGAGTCCAATTCATGGTGTTAGTTATGATAACAGAACAGGGTTGAGGTCTTCTAATCCAACCCCCCTGGAGGTCTTCTAATCCAACCCCCCTGCTTTGGCAGGAAACCCTATACCATTTCAGACAAATGGTTGTCCAATCTCTTCTTAAAAACTTCCAGTATTGGAACATTCACAACTTCTGGAGGCAAGTTGTTTCACTGATTAATTGTTCTAACTACCTTAAGTCTAGGTTATTTCTCTCCTTGATTAGTTTTCACCCATTGCATTTTTCCTGCCTTCAAACACTTTGGAGAACAGGTTGATTCCCTCTTCTTTGTGGCAATCCCTGAGATATTGAAACATTTTTATTACATCATCCCTATTCCTTCTTTTCATTAAAGTAGGCATACCCAATTCCAGCAATTGTTCTTTATATGTTTTAGCCTCCAGTCCTCTAATCATCTGTTTGCTTTTTCCTGCCCTCTTTCTAGAGTCTCAACATCTTTTTTTACATCGTGGTGACCAAAACTTGATGCAGTATTCCAAGTGTGATCTTACCAAGACATTATACAGTAGTATTAACACTTCATGTGATCTTTCTATCCCTCTGTTAATGCAGCCTAGAACTTAGTTGGCTTTTTTGGCAGCTGCAGCACACTGCTGGCTCATATTTAAGTGATTGTCCACTAGGGCTGCAAGATCCCTCTCACAATCACTGCTATTAAGCAAGAGACCACCTGTACTATATCCTTCATTTGGTTTTTCTTGCCTGAATTAGAACCTTACTTTTTTCACCATTGAATTGTATTTTGTTAGATAGGGCCCAATGTTCAAGTCTGTCAAGATCCTTCTGTATCTTAAACCCTACATGGCATTGGCCCAGGCTACCTATGGAACTGCTTTCACCCCATCACTTCAGCCCATTCTACTCAATTAGGTAGGGAAGGTATGTTGTAGAGCCTTTCAGTTAAAGAATTCCAACTGGCAGGATCCGGGAAGGGAGCCTGGTCTGCTGTTTCCCCTGTCCTGTAGAATATTCTCCCCTTAGAGGTGAGACAGCTTTCCCCTCAACAGCCCTGCCTTTCCAAAAATATCTAAAGACCTAACTCTGCCATCTCACTTGGGGCTCACAGAGAAACCTGCAGTTGTGGGGCTGGTTAGTGCCCTGAAAGACATCCTCCTTATTAATTAACCTTTAATGTTAAATTTTAACCACTTCTGCCTTTATTTTAAATATTTTAATTGTTTATATTGTTTTCAATGTTTTTCACATTTTAATTGTACACCACAAATAAAGATGGGTGGTTTCTAAATGATACATAAACTACATCTGAACTTGGAATGTTCCTTTTTCATATTGATACTGTTCTGAATACATTGTTTGCAAAGTTTATGTGAGTTATTCCCCATTGCTTCCATAGTTAGCCTAAACTGAATTATGCATCCTGAAAATACAGATATGACATAATATTCAAAGATAGTTAATTTGTTTTTTTCTGATTACAATACAGTTCATCATGCAGTGACTGATTTCTGCTAAAGTATTTCACACAGCAATATTAGCAGCAAAGTAAAAAGCAATAATCATAATAAGGACAAATCTAAGATTGTGCTAATTTACAATCTTTTCAATCTAAGATTCATCAGTATTAGAAAGTTGGGAACTCTGAGTGCAGGATTCTTTCAATACAAGTTGTGAGTGTGGAGGGACCACAAAGTTATCTATATGTGGGAAAGGTGAATTATTTCCCAAGGATAACTCTAGATTAGAACAACTATTCTCGAGGAGCAGAGAATGTTATGAGAGAAACAATGATTGTTCAATACCATATTTATAGTGGTAAAGTAAGTAATGTAGCTTGTTCAATTTATGAGTGAAGTTAACTATGTCTGTTGCAATGACCAAGATTAAATCTATGTTCTATTTTCTTCAGATCAAGAGATGTCAAAATCTATTATTGTCAAGTACTTTAACTAGATATTTGTCAGGTGATTCTTCAGGTTATAATACTCCCCTACTGATATTTCCAGCAGGCAGCCTGTTTCAATTTGCTGAATGTTACGTCTGATTTTTTCCGAGTCATAATAAGTGCTGTAATTATTACTGATTGCTTGCTTGACATTTTCAAATTTATTCAGAAAATGAGTTGGATTCCCCATAGAAAATACTGTCTTCTTAGATTAGGTCCAAACTTCCACTCTGCTTTTCAAATTGTTTTTCTGTTCCAAGATCATCTGAAGGATGAAGAAAAAAGTTTTACAAGGTTGGTTGCAATCAGCAGAGAATGACTACCTATTGTTGTGGTCATGATCCCACTTAGCAGATCCTGGATAAAATGCCTAGCCTTGATACTTGAAAAATCAGAATTTCTTCCTTAGTTGTTTCTTCTCAGGTTTTAAAAAAACACTTGTAAAAGTCATTGCTTCTAGAGATATATGGCTTATCTTCCCTCATAATTTATTATGGCACAAACATGTCCTGTTAACCATGTCTTCAGGAGATTTCCTTCATTACATCAGTGAAACATGATTAATTTGTTTTTAGCTGTATTTATTAAAGTGGTGTTTTTCTGCTTCTGCAAACAGCATTCCGTGACAGCTGTAAGATGTGTAAAATCTGTACACTTCTCCACCCATCACACTGGAGGCAAAGTTAGGTGACTAATAGTGGGTGGAATCAGAGAGGCACATCTTGACTGTTTCTGGATGATATGAGTACAACTCTTTCCTTCTGGTTCCTGATCAGCCTTACCTGCTGCTATTCTTCCCCAGAAGCTGAAAGATTTATTGCCATGCTTAACATGAAGTCTAACACCTCCTCCCTCCCCCATCCACCCATCACCCTATAAGGGCAGAGAAAATCTGTAGTGGAGAACTTTATCTGTAAAAGTGTGCTATAGGATTAAGTACACTAACTTTCCAACTCCTGAACAACAAAGCACCTCCACAGGTACAGCTTCTACTCTACACCTTGAGATAAGCTGCAAAGGTTGGGTTCACTAACTTTTCTCCATATCCATCAAAAGATGCAGAACCTACTTTCAGCCTAAATTAAAAGTATTTTTTAATAAACTGAGGTTGATTTTTGTACATCACCTATATGCAAGATGTACATATAGGCTCATCAACAGAAAGCCAGCATTTCTCTGCATGGAGACTTTCTATAAGTAAAGCAGTTGAGTTACCCTTTAAAAAAATACACAGAGAGATTGATGCATGATTTGTTTGTACTTCTACTGCATATTGTTAACAGTGCAATCCCAAAGGTGAGACAAAGGTCAGACAAAGTAAACAAACACACATCTCCTCAATTATAGGTATAATCTCTCTTTCTTCACATCTCTGAAATTTTGGATTTAGCACTTTATACTGTAATTCTATCTATACATTTACGTTCTACAATAATTGGGTATTTATGGAAAGGTTTCATGAACTTTACCTCAAAGTTAAAAGGTCAGGATAGGTGTCCTTTGGGACTTTTCACAGAGAGCACCTGACATTTCATTAACTGATTCTAACAAAGTCTTTGATTTTTTTTCCTCCCCATCTTGTTTTTATAGCTGCCTGGTTCTGACTCACACTCAGTAGGCATCTCCCAAGATCTGTTTCTTGCTGTCAGTAATCTCAATCTGTTAAAAAGTTCCACCAGGGCAAATACTGACAAGTATAATTGCTAGCTATTTCTCCCTAAGGTTTTAATCTTTGATTTAAGGGTTCATTTGCCCTGTAACAAGGAGAAATTGTTCATTACGAATTAGAGTAAAAGGGATAATCGTACAGTATACCCCTGCAGAGTGCTATATTTCACGGATTTTATGTGGCTGAGTGCTTATATTCATGCATGCCTTTGTGGCATTCAACACAATCACAGCAAGGCAGTACCCCTTCCTGTTAAAACATGGAGTACTGGTAATATGGTTTTGCTTTGAAAGTGCCTAAAATGGGTAGCAAAAGACTAGACTCTTGGTGGGCAAGGGAGTTTCAGTGTTCATTTAATGATAATGTAGCTGGGAAGTGACATTCTATTTATAGAAAGCCTTTTGCTAGGGATAGCAAACTGAAATTAAATTGTAGATTCAGCCTGCAGTGTGAATTAAACACCCTTCCTTCTGCTTTCTTAGGCACTTTAAAAAAATAAAATTAAATTTAAAAAATGCCCATACACAACCATTTGAAATGTAAGCTGATTGTTGAAATTGTGGGCAACATAGGAAAACATGTAAAATATAGATGTTGAATACGAGCCAGAGTCCTGGCTTCTGTCTATTCTGTTGTTATCTGTTTATTTCTAATAAAGCACACAATATTAGGCTATCCAGACAAATAATATGAGCTGGTAGAAAAGAGCTCTCGGGGTTCTTCGACATTATCTTATATCCTCTTCTCCTTAATCAGGTTTTCTTTAGATTAAGAATAGTTGCACTATACAATTTGCTGCCATTGTATGTTTTGGTGACTATTAATTTACACGGTCTTCAGAAATACACAGAGATATAAATAAGCTTAATCTTGATGGTTGCATAATACCTCTTGGAAAATACTATGCTATAAATATTGTAATTAGGGATAATGCTACTATCCACAACGTAAATAGCAAGATTTATAGGGCTGAGATCAGTGAGAAATGTATATGTAGTCCTCAATTTATGACCCTAACTAAGCCTGGATTATGGTGGTAAGTCATTGAAGTCATTAGATGGGCCACCACATGACCAAACCTGATTGTATAACATTTTTGTGGTGGTCATTTAGCACATGCCAGAATCATTAAGAGAATCAATTTTACCCAAAGGGTGATCTTTACCAGAAACTCAAAATAAATGATGGAAAATTGAAAAAAAAATTGCACTAACATGATTGAAGACACTGCAAACAGCTGTAAAGAGGAGCTGGTTGCCAAGCTTCCGAAATTTGATTGTGTGACTGCAAAGGGAGCAGATGTATGCTTTTTTGGGGGTGGGGAGGTGGGGGTGGAATCTATCAGAACTTCAAAATATCCATAAGTAATCAGTCATAAGTCAAGAACTACCTGTAATGCTGTTTAACTCTTTAACAATAAAGCTTTTATATCTGAACTTCCTGCATTGTACTCAATCACATAATTATAAGTGCTTGTTTACCTGGAAGTAAGCATCTATTTCCAATTAGATTATTACTTCCAAGGAACTCTTCTGCCTTGGAAGTAATTTCCTCTGCATTTCCATACTTTGTTATCAACATGTCAATGATGTTGTTCCCATGGATTGAGAAACTGGATACAGAGAAAGACTAAAATTTTACAATACTAGTGAATTATACATTTAGAGATGGTTACTAAAAGTACCATAATTGCAAGAAGATTCAATCATTCAATCACAGAAGACAGTTCACTTAAGGGGCAAGCAGAAACTCACATAGTTTGGGCTTTTTCTGAGAGTAAACTTAAAAGAAAAAATAACCTTGCTTAGCAAGAATGAGGGAAATAAAAGGAGATAAAGAAATGGATGGGATCTGGAATATCCCTGAAAGAGCTGTAGATTGTCACCAGGAACAGATTGAAATGGAAGGCATTGATCACTAGACGTTGGGCATTCAATAGCATGCACTGAACTATGGCATTAGGCTCACGTTCTAGGATTACAGAATTAGGCATAGTGAAACTTTATTTTCCTGTGGCCTAAGATAGATTTTGACTCTTAGAAACATCCTTGCTAGCTGCTGTTTCCAACTCTTGTTCTTCTTCATCTTCTCTTGATAAAATTCTGCCCACAGACCATAGAATAGTTTACTGAGGAGACATTCAAGAAACATCATTTTTTAAATAACTACCGTATATTACTGTCTGCTTTGCTAATTTGGTTGCTGCCTATAATTTTTGAAAAGAAAACATTGCTCTTTGGAAACAGAATTTGATTTGATTTGATTTCCAGATGATTTCCCATGGTGCTATCATAAAGTCTGAGAATAAAAGTAGATGAAACAATTCTTTCTTTGTTTTACACTGGTGTTTTCCACATGAAAGCTCATCCATCAGTAACAAGAAATCAAATAATCTCCAAGAAGAAACAATAGGCACAGTATTGTGCAAGAGTAGCAGGAATACAATTTTATGAAGACTTTAATTAGGCAAATCCATGGTAAATAATTTTCTTTAATTCTAATTTCCTTCTTTGTATAGCTGTATCTGTATTGTCTAATCTATAGAACGTAGGAAGTTCAGTTGCCATTGAATTCTATTAGTATTTTTCTCATATACAAGCCAGGATTTACAATAGGTACCACTCTTCTCACTATCATTTATTCGTCTTTGTTATAATATTTATTTATTTTTCTCTCTCTCTTTAAAGTGAAGTTTAAGAATGCAATCTCATAGACATGTTTCTGGAAATAAACGTTTCTGAATAGAATGGGATTGACTTTGAGTAATGTAATGTAATGAAATAATATAATGCATTATGTCTTATAACAATATAATAAAATAAGTTAAATTAAAACATATTCATAGGAATATTTTATTCTATGGAATAACTGGAAAAGATGTCATCTCATAGTCTTTCAGAATGTAATGCCTTTTTTTTTTAGAAATGAAGAACAATATACACATACCATTAAACAGTAACAAAATAGGAGACAAAGGAAATCACTGAGTTACACCAAAGTTGAAACATTACAGTAGTGATTAATGGCAAAGTTGACTATTCCAGGCCTCCTTTTGTATTTTAATGTGGATCACATTTTAGCAACAGATGTGCATGTGAGTGAAATATTCCCAAACTCTCATCAATAAATTTAAAATACTTCAAACCTCAGAGGATGTTAATCAGTCATCTATCTTTTGTTATTGTTATGAATGACTATACTCAAGCTATTTAAAACAAGTGATGCATTCAATTGTTAATTATGAGTGCCTACTGAGAGTACCTCAATTGAACTAGTTTCTCTTAATTTGTTTTCTTTCCCTAAGCAAAGGGTTACATAAAGAAAGTTTAGGAGAGTACAAGAAGTCCATCTGTTAAACTAACAACATGCTCTCGTAGAAAAAAAGACAATTAGAGTTGGAAAAAAAACAATATTTAAATCAAAGCAAGATATTTAACTTCTGACTTTTCTTACTCTAAATAGGCAGAGATTTGATCCTAATTACCGTCCAGTCAAAATTTGAGTGGAATAAATTAACAGGACATATTGTTTTCTTAATCACCTTCCAATGAGAATCAAAAATAAAGATTTTAAATGGAATAATCTAACAAGACAACATATTAACATTAAAATGATTTTAATTTAAAATTGTTTTAATTTGAAATTGTTTAGCCTTCACTCTGTTGCTAATATGTATTTGTTGTTTGACATGTAATGGCCACTGACATTATTAATTTAGTTGCTTTGAATTTATCATCTTCTCCAGCATTCATGCTGTTCAGTTTGACACACATTATTACTTAAGAATAATGATAATTTAAATATACAAGCCTTATCTTTATTATTCTGTGTGCAGAGCATTAAGGAATGTCAATCTTCTGATGCTGCAACAGGAAAGTATCAAGGAAAGACTTTAGAAAAAAGATGTTAAAATAGAAATGAAACACTTATTTGTTTTTACAGTGAGGTGGGAGAATAAATGCATTTTTATGGATGCCTGGTTTTGACAAAATCACTTGGCATCCAGGCAATTCTCTAGAATTGAGTGAATTCCCCTAGCTGTTTTTGTAATTGGTTTGGCCATTTGAACCATATCCTAACCTAAAAATAAATCGAAAGAACATTTTTTTTAATAAGCTTAAAATTCTTAGAAAAGTAAAGTGACTATGAAAACAAGCAGGATTTACAAAAATCCTCTTTTGAAGTTGTGGCTAAAATGAAGTATGAGATATTATAGATGTTGTCTATCCCATTTAAAGGAGAAGAACAGCAGATGAGATAAGTAAGGATAATGGAAAGATAGAATATGTTCCCATCTGTCCCCATTTTTAAATTGTTGTTTTAAACCATTATTTGTTTTTAACCATTTTAAATTCAGAATTGGCCATAGACATGGAAATAGTAAACAAATTAAAATAATAATAAATAAATAGATCACACTCTGAGTTGATTATAAACCATATCCTAAAGTAACCAACTCTGGTGGTCAATAATTCATCTAGATTCTAGAAGTTAGATTTACAAATTACAAAAAAACCACACATAGATGTATGTTTATACTAGATAGCATAGCCAGTAATTTTTACTTTAAAATTGACTTGTTGATGAGACAAATGTACAATAACTAGAGAATACTCCATTAAAATTGCTTTTAAATTGAATATGCAAGCAAATCTCGTATTCCTACAGACTAGAATTGAGATAGCTCAGAATATTAACATTTTTCTCTCTAGGCAACCATTCCCTTCCCAAGGCAGAATGCAGAATTTGTGACATGACTTGAAAATAAATATGTGCAAGGGGTAGGATGATGTAATTGTTGCAGAGACGCTCAATCCCATTGCTATTTATACTGTACAGTATGTTTGCTCTAAAATAAACCACAGTTCTTATTTTATATTATAAATTAGACAACCAGTGACTTGCTGGGTCATCTTTTTGGAAATATTTCCTTACCTAAATAGAGAAACAGAATGACCACAGGAGGATTTCTATTGTTTTGCTTTTAACATGAAAAAAGCAAAAAAAATTAACGAAGAAAAATGTGCAGCAAGACAAATATAGATAGCGATAGCAATAGCGCATAGACTTATATACTGCTTCACAGGCTTCTCTAAGTGGTTTAGAGAGTCAGCACTTTGCCTCCAACAATCTGGGTCCTCATTTTACCCACGTCAGAAGGATAGAAGGCTGAGTTAACCTTGAGCCTGATGGGGATCGAACTCCTGGCAGTGAACATTGAGTTGGCCTACAATACTGCATTCTAATCACTGCACCACCGCAGCTCTATGATGTTGCTTTTTGTTTAACAAAGGACACTTTTGATGGTTGATTTGTGGTTGATCTGCCATTCTTTAAGTATACTCTAAGCAGTTTCACTTTTTTTTTTCCTCAGTTGAAAGGGACATATAGCTGACCAGACTTGAATACTGATTTCTGAAAGATAAATCAACACATTACCCATGGTCTGTCCTTGTGCTTTATGTATAGTAAAAGAAAAACATGACTGTATTGGAAACTCTCCCAGCTAAAGAGCAATATCTTCTTCACTTTCTGTTAAATTGAGCGTATTTTTTCAAATCCTGACAATGTCATTTTTGAACACAATAATGTTTATCTTTGCTATGTGGAACACAGAATATGCACCTTAGGTTCCTGAACAAAGAGAGGATATAGATACATGTGTTTGTTTATGTGCCAGAGAATGGGCATATAAAGCAACACAAATATCCAAACCTTGCTTCATGGATCTTAAAGTTGTTGCTTTTTTTAAGAGCCACATGATGAGTCAATTCCTTGCTGCTGGGTGGGGAAGGGAGCAATGGATTGTGGGAGTGGCAGGGAAACTGTCAAGGAGCATTAAGGATGAGCATCATGTGACCACAACAGCAGCCTGAAACCATTTCCCCAGATTTCATTCCGTCTGGAGTCCAAACCTGTTGATACACTGTTTCATCCAGTTAAATGACAAGAGTTTTAGCAATATAGAGAGAAAAAATGAAATATACATTAGCAGAAAGAGCAAAAAAAAAAAGTCATTATCTAATTTAGCTGTCCTCCAAAATTGAAGAGAACAAAACTATTTTTTTTTCTGTTGAAAGACATGTACTTTAGTTTAAATGGCACGCCAAACAGTAGCATCCACACAAACTGCAATGACATCAAAATTAGGGCAGATGGGTGGATATCCTGCAAATGCCACAATTATATAACTGGGTCATGATATCATGTAATTTGTCCCTTGAATCCCTCACAAACGCCCATGACTGGAGCCAGAAATCTATTTTCACTTACTTTTAATGAAAATTAAGTCAAATTAACATGTATTACCCTCCAGTCATATGGTCAAGAATGTTCATGTTCTACATGTTGAAATTGCAAATTAATATCTTCCAATGGTTAAAATTACTGGGTGTGGCATCCAAGACATGCAGCTTAGGAATTCTCATTCTATGCAAAGGGAAGAAAATTTCCAGAATATTTACCTTATGGCCAGATTCTTCACTCAATTTATCTAACACTTGGATAACATATCACTCATAAATACATTAACACACTTTACCACTTATTAAAGCTTGTTGTCTACATAATTAATATTTAGTTTTGCAGTGAGGAACTTTTGCACTGATCTCATACACACACACACACACACACACACAAACATTGAATATACCATCTTATCCATATCTCTTTATCTTTTTAAATACAGGTAGGCCTTGACTTACAACCACAATTGAGATCCAAATTTATGTTGTTAAGTGAAACATTTGTTAAGTAATTTTGCCCCATTTTGCAATCTTCCTTGACACAGGTGTTAAGTGAATCACTGCAGTTGATAAGTTAGTAACCCAGTTGTCAAGTGAATTTGGCTTCCCCATTGACTTTGCTTGTCAGAACATTGCAAAAGGTGATCATATGAACTTGGGTCATAATTATGAACTGGCTGCCATATGGATTTTGATCACATGATCATGGAGATACTGCAAAGGTCATAACTGTGAAAAATGGTCATAAGTCGCATTTTTTTCAGTGCCATTATAATTTTGAACCATCACTAAATGAACTGTTGCAAGGCAAGGACTACCTGTAAAATGTAACATATGACCTCTGATAATATAACCATATTACTTTACCATGGGAGGAGATACTGGCTACCAACTTGATTGCCTTCAGAGAGGGTTAGACCAATTCATAGAAGTTATGGGGATCAATGACTATTAGCCTCGATGAAGGTGTAACCACCTCTGAAGATCATTTGATCAGAGGTCCATGGACTTACTTGAGCAGTAGGTTGACCACTGTGAGAACAGCCTCTGGAATAGATAGGCTAGGAGTACAATCCAGCATTGTATTTTTTGTTCTAACTATTTAAGATTCTATACTTAAAACTATATAGAATAATTGAGGAAAGCTGTAAGGTTCAGTCTACTGAAACTTGGTTTTATTCAGATTTTTCTCTTAGTTTTCCATATGTGTATCTTTAATATTTATTTAAATAATCAATGAATTAAAAAAATAAAATCCTCATTCCCAATAAAATGTCTTATTCTCCAGTCTCAGACTATTTTTGCTCTCTGTTTATAGACTTTCATTATCAGGTAATCTAAGACAGGAAGCCATAAAGCTTGAGATGTATTCAAATCTTAAAGGAGATTTCTTAAGAACTCTTCTAAAATCACTACTTTGGACAGAAATACAACCTTATTCAGAGACAATTCTGAAGCAAGGAACTTAGATAGTGATCTTGCCATGAAATAGATAACTTTTGTGCTGGTTTTTATTTTCTTCCTGTAATCTTATTTTCTTTCATTCTCTATTTTTCAATCCATCAATTTCATACCTCAGGCCACCTGCTTATTCTCTTCCATATCTAAACTATTCTTAACACAGGCATGCTATTTCTCCAGAACTTTCTGCCTTCTCTTATCAATCACTGCAATAAAATTATTCTAATACTAGTCTCTTGCCTAGGAAGGTCCAATTGTCGTAAGGTATATATGAGTCTTCGTTAAAGATTTATTTTTAAAAAATATATTTTTCTATGCAGACACTGATATTTGAGGATAAGAATAGACTGTAACTCATAACAAATTGTTTCCAAACTATATAAAGATGAAAACAACCAATAATCAGAATTAAACAATTAAACAATCAAAATTAAAGTTTATGTAGTTTATTTTTGTGAATCCTGATATGGGAATAAAAATGCTGCTATCCCTTTGATGCCGCAATTCATTAAATATAGTATTGCATTATTCAGCATGTTAAAACTGTGTTAAAATTAGTTTAAACGCTTATTTTAAGAAAGCAGGTTAAAGATTATTTACATGTTATTATATATTAGAAATAACCTCAATTCAATGTAGAAATGGGATCAAATTAATTGAAAAAGGCAGCGTGTTCTGTGCTTTGGTGTGATTCACCCCATGACCCATAATCTGCAATCCAGTTTGCAGTTTTCAAAGCAACTTCAGTCTTCTGGCTAAAATGAATTGTTCCTTTCCTGACTACTCGTTATCTGAGGCAGGAATGAGAGTGAAATGAGCAAGAAAGGAAAGAAATGAAAAGAAAAGGGATTGAGAAATAGATTGGTGACTCCAATCCCTTTGGATTTTCTGGATCCACTTACTATTGGCGTACAATGTGGGATTCAAGAGAACATTATTGCCAGAAATAGTCCTTTGATAGGAAAATTCATGTATATCACTCAGCTGCCTAGAGGAAAGGTAGAAGGATATAGCAGCATTCACAGCTAACCTACTGAGGCCTTCCCTGGTAAGACTGGACCTTTTTATACTTTAATTCATAGAGAAGACAGGTTAGGCAAAAAAAGTTTTTCAAAAATGATTTGCCTCTGCCTCCTTCCTAAGACTGAGAGAGAGAAACTGACACAAGATTTTGTGCCTAAGGAGAGACTAGAACTCGCAGTCTCCTAGCTGTGTGCCTTAAACACTACACCAAGCTGGCTCTATTAGTCATATTAGCTAAATGCAAATTGAAAAGGCCAAGAATCTGGAGCAACACCTCTACTAGGACACTTACAATATTTGGAGAATGTTGGATGTGGGAGGTGCTTTTTCCCCCTTTTTTTAAAGAAGTGAAGTAAGAAAGGGGAAGTATTCTTAGTGTGGGACAAGTAGATAAAAACTTTTTTTTCTTTTTTATTAACACTTCATGTGATCTTGATTTTATTCCCTCTATTAGGTAAACATGATCCTAGAATACAAAGGACTTTGCCATGATCCAGGACTTTGATCTGTTCTTAAGCTTTTCAGGAGAAAAAAAAAGCGTAATAATTAAGAGAGTGCAGATTATAAAGGGAAAAAAATGGTTAATTCTATAGTACATGACCAGAAAACTGCTTAATTCTTCAGTTGTCCAAGCCATTCAGGATACAATCTTATTTAACAAAGGGTTGGCTTAATGCAGCTGTTTGAGCATGCTGTTCCTTCCATCTAGAATCTTTGCCCAGCAGCTGGAACTAAACTCATCAATTGTTCATGCATAGGTGATATGGGCTTGGCATCAGTTGAATAGCACTAATTCTGCCCATATTGTTGTTTAATGGGAACCAATGAACCCCCATATAATAAGAATTCATAATCATGATCCTTGAATCTCCAGAGGGACCATAAAAGATATTAGTCTCAGCGTTACAATGTAGCAATTGATTTACGAATGGAAGGAGAAATAAAATAGGAAGTAAGCCAAACAGTAAGCTAAAAATGGAGGAGGCCTTGGCAGCATTTCCATGCTCCTGATTATTGTTCTGACTGTAGCAGTTCTAAAAGCATTTTCAACTTATACACTGATATGTTAATATTCATTATAAGATTCATAATATTCATTGTGAGGATCACAGAGCTAGAACCATAGCTACACCATACATTTTAATGAAAGAGGCATTGGTAGACATGTTTGCAAATATGCCAGACTGTATTTTGGGAAGGAAAATAATATAAGAAGGTAATCAAAATTATATAAGCTGGTTGCTACATAACTACAGTAAGTAGCACAGATGACTAAGTGAGAAAAAGTTGATAAGCAAAATGGCATGGAGAATATTATGGAATGATAGGAAGGGAAATGGGAAAAGTACCAGGATATTTATTAAAATGTAGAATGGAGCTCTAATTCCCTGGATAAAGATAATTTCCTTCTTCACACTGAGAAAGCATTTTAAAATGGCCCTGAGGAGAAGAATCAAAAGCTGCCTATACATATTAATAGAGAAATCAAATAACTGAATGTACATAGGAAGAGACATACATCCAGCCACAATGCAAAATGAAGGAAAAAGCAAAATAAAAGGAACTACACTAAACCCAGGAAAATAACAATTGAATATGCTGAAAAAAACTATAAATGCTAATCAGCCAAAGAAGAAAGAAAGAAAGAAAGAAAGAAAGAAAGAAAGAAAGAAAGAAAGAAAGAAAGAAAGAAAGAAAGAAAGA
>JANHFL010005917.1:0-12582 GCA_032468155.1 Oxyrhabdium leporinum
GGAAGGGAGGGGAGGGGAGGGGAGGGGAGGGGAGAAGATGGCTATCAACCGTTCGTATGCCATGTTTATATCTACTTCAGATTCGCTTCAGATTTATAGCCAAAGCCACTTTACCGCAGCCTTTAAACTACTGCGCAGCCCTACATATATAATTCATAAATACAACAGTAAAAGATGATTAAAAGGGCTAACAGAAACAATCTGTTTTTTAAAAATTGATGTTGTTAATAAAGACGACTGTGTCGCACAATATTTGCTTCTACATTAGGCCACGCTGCAGGCATCAAAGGCCCTACGGACTAGGCTGGCAGCAAACAGATATACTGAATATTATTTTTACCTGATAATTATTTAATGGGCCTAATTAATACCAACTGAGAGCGCCTATCAGGGCAGTAGGGAGGTGCCACGTATCTTCCTCTGCTCGGAAGCCATAAGGCCAGAGGTGTTCATGGCTGAGCATCTTTCAGGGTTTGCCAACAATGCACCAAGCTTGGCAAATTCTCTGCAATGTCCATAATTTATTAGGGATTGGCAATCGTCAGCTGGCAGGGCACTGAAGGGAAAGATTCCAGGACTTATTTGGCCTTGATGCCACACCGATATCTTGTTGACCTTCTGTCTCTAAAATTCTCTCCTCCAGAACTTTGTTGCTTGATGATGACTCACCCTCTGTAATTTCTGACAAGAGAAACCATACCGAGTCCATTTTTCTCTAATAATATAATTGCTTCTGTCTCCAACACTGAAACTCTCTCCGTCATTCTGGTAATTCATTTACACGGAGAAAATCCGCCTATCCAGGGCAGTTGTAGCATCTTCCCGCAACTGCTCCTTCAGCTGAGAGGTGGAGATGGCTGTTCTGCCCCTCCTTGTTTCAAGGTTAATGGGCTCCACCGCCAAGAAACCACCAGGTAATATTTGAGTTTTTAAATAGAAGTGAAGCGAATGGACACGCGCGACCAGGCGAACCTCTTGCCAAGGCCTCTGGAGTCAACCTGGAAATAAGGAGAATTTTTATGACAGGGGGAACAATCAACCCACGGAAGAGAAGTTGCCTTCAGAGGCTGTGGGAGCTTCATCCCTGGAGGCTTTCAAGAAGAGACTGGGCTGCCATTTGTTCAGAAACGGTGTAGGGTCTCCTGCTTGGGTGGGAGGGTTGGACTAGAGGACCTACACGGCCCCTTCCAACTCTGTTAATCAGCTAATGCTGATGATCTTGTTGCTATTATTTTTCCACTGGGGTTCATCAATGGGAAACGTCTTCTCGTTACAAGGCACTTTACTAAATTTCACCAAAAGAAAGGAAAGATACAAGGCCTGCCCTGCGGCTTTCAAAGAGACTCCACTCTCTCTTTTTATACCAGACCTGCATGCAGTTTAAAACTCACCTTCTTGGTTTGGCCCCATTTAGCAGTGCAACAAAATTCTCTGCTCCTCAAGCAAGAGTGACAAATGCAATCAAGCGGAAAGTGTTGTTTGACTTTGCCCCAAAAAATGAAATTCGTGATTGAGACAATCTCTTCTGGGAAGGGAGCTGAGAGGAACAGCAGGTGCTTTTCCTAATTCTTCCGTTTCTCAGTTATCACATATGTAAATTGTAGGTGTTATACACCTGCAGTGCTGCATTCATTACAAGATTTTCGGAGCCTGCTGCCTGGACAGAATCAGGAGAATCAAATATATTCCTGCGGTAATTTTAACCATAGTCACTATCCTCACTGACAGCTTAATTTTCACTTTGTAACTATTTGAAAGCTTAATCAAAATTCAGGCCTAGATATCATGTTAAAAACCCTCAATGTTGTCATAGTTGACGATAAAGCTGATTTTATATTAGACCTTGCCAGCGACTGAACAACCTATGCCTCAAGGTCAGGCCATCCATTAGATTTCCAATCTATTTTTGTTGCTGGACCCTTCTGAGATTTTAAGAGCATGTTGTGAGCGCTTTGTAAAATGTAAAAAATCCCAAATCCTCCCATTCCCCACCATTTAGTCAGAACTGAAGAAGCTTCTTGGATGAGAAGTGAAACATCTTCAAGGAAAAACAAAGAAAGTTCAGTTGCCTCTTGAAAAAAAGCACATTTAGGCCTTATTATCTAAGTGCTTTTCAACCACATAGTTGATTCTCATTTTTTATTTTTTTTTACAAGTGACTGGTGGGAAAGTAAGTAAAAAATTGCAAAATAAAATTGGTTTTCAGACCTTCAAGTGTCAAGTGGATTGATTAGCAGCCAAAATAGAAAGCTGTGTCCCATAAAAGCTTTCCGTTCGTATTTGCTTCACTTATATAAACAACACATAGAGATTGAAATGGGCCCTAAAAATATGAAATGCAAGAAACAAAGAGTTTGGACAAATTGCCTCTTTCAGAAAGTGACGTTTTCCAATAACTCTTGCAAAAGATAGTAGAGAGCTCAAGAACATATAAAGGACCTCTGAATTACACGTTGCAGATTCCTAACCAAAGCTCTTTTTGATATACGAATTCCATGAAAATTTAGAAACCTGTAACTAGTATTGCATCAGAAATTGCTGCACTATCCTTCGTGCGGGTGATAATAATGGAGTTCACTACCTGGTAGATCTTCTAACTAACTCTAAGTTGGCGCTTTTCCCAAGCACAGCTCTGCTGCTGGCCGATATTTAAATGGTGGTCCACCAGGACACCTCAATCTCTCTCCCAGTTACAGTTCAGCCAGCTATTACTTACTCTACAGTCGTGTATCTGCTTTTTCTGCAGTACTTTACTCTTCTCACCACTGAACGGCATCTTGTTAGATGGATATTCCAAAGAAGAGAGGTTGGAACAGAGAAAGTTCAAGTCCTTGTATCCTAGAACATAGGATATGGAACAATCAGGTTGAATAGGGTTCAAAAGGCCATGTAGTCCAACCCCTTCCTCAAGCAGGAGACCCTAGACCACTTCAGACAAATGGCTGTCCAGTCTCTTCTTAAAAACCTCCAGGGATGGGGCCCCTACAACTCCTGGAGACAAGTTGTCCCATGGATTTATTGTTCTCACTGTTAGGAAATTTCTCTTTAGTTCTAGGTTGCTTCTCTCCTTGGTTAGTTTCCATCCATTGCTTCTTGTAAATAAGGAAAAGCAATAAGTAATTGCTATTACGTCAATAGACAACATTAAGCTTTAGACCTGAATTAAATCTTTCATTAAACTATGAAATAATTCTATTAAAATTGTGGATTTCAATGCAAATAGCTTAGCAAATGTAGTTAAAATGTAAAAGACTTGTTCGACTTTAAAAAACAATGCAAATGTAATCATCTTTCAAGAAAATCATAAAAGAGATGGGAAAAGTCTTTTTCTTTTTTTTTTTAAGGAAGCAGGTCTCCAACAACACAGGTAGAGATAACAATAGACAGCAAAAGGCTCTTCTAAGTCTAGAGGGATTTATTATTCTGGATGGTTTTACATGCTTTGATGAAAGTCAGGTGATTAAAAAGGCAGATCCCTCTTTCCTAAATGAGTTTTGAATAGACTTCAATTAGTTTGGATTTAGTTTAGGCAGCAAATAAATTGCAATTTTCTTCCTATAAACAGTCGCTGACCTCAACAACCTCCAGTAACAAGATTTCTCTTGTTTCTCAAGATTTATTTCTCAAGATTTATTCAACCACTATTGTACTTCTTCATTGTACAAGACAAGAATATTCAAGGGTTAGGGTTAGGGTTAGGGTTGCCAAGATGGACTTTTTACTCCAGGATTAAGATCTGAAAGATATGAGGAAGGGCTTGGGTTCATCTGATGATAACCTTTTTTATGTTATCAGATTCACTTAAAATAGATGAAGCATTAACAGATCAGCTGAAAAGATCTGAAGGATCTATGAATTAGTTCAAGTGTTGCCAAGAGATCAGACAAAATTAATAGGCTTCATTTGCTGGCGTACTAATCAGATCAGGATATTCGGGGATTAAAATTACAATGAATCTGAATAGATTGTTGGAACCTAATTATATTCCATTTTGGCCATCCATCCAAAGACTTCGTCAGGTAGCAAAAATTGAATTTTCAAGGGTGACAATAACTTTGAAACTTATGGGGGTTCTTCCCCCCCCCCAAAAAAAAAGCTTGTGTCTTTTTTATGCCCTGCCCTGTTATAGTAATGATTCATTGAAGATATGGCCAAATAAAATTGAAATATAAGCTGCTTTCCTAGCCTTTCAGGTAGGCGATGGAGGGTGGGGGCTTGGGAGGGCCTGGAAAGCTTTTAATTAATTTTTCACATTGAATTTTAAGCATCCTTGTCTCTTTTTAAATTTTATATGCCATTTTTAATGTTTTACGTTTCATTTGGGCACCAGCAGAGTCCTTCTGTGAGGGAAAGGGGCAGTTTGGAAATTTGATAAATAAATAACTGAATATTCTTAATGAAACCGCCTAATCAGTAAAGTACTTTAAACTTCTTTGAGTCAGCAACCTGAGCTAATAAGAACCGGCAACAGTATGCTTGGCACCGGTGCCCTGAGTTTATTGCTGATTCAGAATGTGAAACTGCCAAAATCTATAATCACCGCTGCCATTAATCCAGCGAACGAATGCCAGCCGAGTTGAAGCAGGGTTGCAGGATATTCCAATTTATTGGGAAAGAAAGGCTTTTCTTTTAAAAAGAAATGAAGGAGAGTTTGAACTAAGTTCCCCTTTGAAAACAGCGGCTCTGTGTGAATTTCGAACGCCGTCGAGGTGTCCACGGGAGCGATGCGGAGAGGGCAGACAATGCTTTTATGCTGAATAAATGTTTTCGCTGAAGACTAACAATTGGGAGAATTCCCGCTAACACATTTCAAATGTTTGCTTGGGCCTCCTGCAGGAGAGTGCTTAGTTTACAGCGTGTGAGAGCCATTTTTAAGTCTCACCTGCTGAATCTCTCTCGGTGACCTTTTCATTAGGCTTTGGGCTTGGACTATATTTATATTAAAGTTCCTGGGAAGTTTGTTCCTTGCGTATTTATTCGAGTAACAGTTTAGATATTTCTCTCATTTGATACTCATATCTCACTCATTTGACACATCAGCAAGGGTGTTGCACCGAAGCGGCTCTGGACATATTCTCATGTAAGAAAAAGCAAGCAAGTGGGAGCTCCAGAATCACGTGAGACCTACAGAAAGAGGCATTTCGAAAGGGCCACTTATCAGGTCCGTAGGAAGCCGAGAGACGCAGGGTTGTGGGGTTGGTTTGTGTTTAGAATTATGAAATGCGATGAGATTGTGTTACTCTCTGAGCCTGGATTGCTTGCTTGCAGACATTTCATTACCCAACCGGGTAACATCCTCAGTGTGAATGAGTATGGCGTTTGGTGCCACCTTGATAACTATTGGATTTTGGAAATTCAAAAATAAGAGAATCCCTGGAAGCCTCGCATTCCGACAAATCAGCCATCTACAGACACATAGAGATAAACCACCTGCACACCAGTCAAAAGACATCGTAATAATAACTAAAATAAAACCGTTTGAACCGAGATTGCCTTTGAAAATGCCAGCTCTGTGCGAATTTCGAAGAGCGTTGAGGTACCAGCTGGAACTATACTGGGAGTGAAATGCAGGTGTGACGACTCAGGGCATGGCATGAAAGCAACACAGCCAGAGAACAGGACTAACTCCCCTTTATTTCTCCAACTTTGCCTCCAAATATACCCAGGTTTACTACCTGGAGCAAGGCTCTCACATGCACCTTCAGCAGCCTCGGGCTGTGAGTAGTCCAGTGAGCCAGGTTTAGCCAAAGAGTAACCAGGGCCAGCAGTTCGGCGAATCAGGCAAACCGGGGAAGGCCCATGAGACACAGCTCAGCAATCTCCAGGCGTCGGCAAGTACACACGAGGCCCCACAGATTCCACACTTGTTCCCTACAAATGCCCCTCCCACCAGCACCTCCTTACACCTCAGTCCACAGGTGTGCCTTGTGAAGTGGGGGCGGGGCACTCTCCTCCCTCGTAGCCGGCTCAGTCTGCGTTGTTCTAGCCTTCTCTCTTCTCTCCATGCTCTCGGATCAGGAGGGGGTGGTCCTTGCTCTTCGCCTTAACTCTGTCTCTCCTGCTCCTCCCTGTCTCATGGATCTCAGGTCTTAAAAATTCAGCCTCTTTAAGCACTGAGCCACTGCGGCCTCTGTTAACCCTGCTTAAAGTAGACCCACTGAAATCAATGAGATCCAAAGCCAGACAATTAACTGAATCTCCTTGGGTCTTGTACCACATTACAACTTATTTCTGAGTAACTAAACAGAGCCTTTTGACCCTTGGTGGCAAGCTTCTGTAAACTCTTGGCTGGTGTTAGTTCGACTTCTGTTCAAGCCTAAATAAGAATCACATTGTTAAGTTTCTTAATAAGATTTTTTAAACTTCAGCTCAGCCACGAAAATGGAGAACTTATCAAGGGATCAGTTCTGAAGTAGAGAGTTACTAGTGCTACTGTTGAGCTAGAATTATTATTTTTTTTCATTTTTGAAGGCAAAAAGAACCACTCACTTCAACATTTCTCCACTATTTATAACATTGCCAGAAGACCCCTTGTGTCAAAATCATCCAGGGCAAAACTTTTCTGCTATAATTTACGCGTCTGACAGCTAAAATTTAATCCCACAGTATAGAGCGTGATGCAAAAAAGAGAGCTGTACTCTCTATGGGTGGTACGTGAAGAAAACAGATTTTCTTTTTAAAGCAAACATTAATTCTGCTTTCTAGTCAGTTATTATAGTTAGTTAATTATTAGCTAACTTCTTTAAATCTTCAATTAGATCTCAAAGTGATTTAAATATTCTTTTAAAGAGTAGGATCTTATACCCTGGAGGTAACTGGTAGGAAATTCAGGAAAACAGATTTAACTAACTGGGGCTGGCATTTCTCCCTGGGTGATGCTAGACAAGAAAATTAGAAACAGTTGTACAGGGACAAATAAGGAAATGAACATTGAGGCCTGTATTTTTTAAGCATTTCAAAACAAAATTGCTTTCCAGCCCTCTCTAAGCGGTTCACAAAGTAAGCCTGTGGCCCCCAATAATCGTGGTCCTCATTTTACCGACCTCAGAAGGACAGAAGGCTGAGTCAACCTTGAGCTGGTTAGGATCGAACTGCTGGCAGTGGGCAGAATTAGCCTGCAATACTGCATTCTACCACTGCACCACCACCGTTTGTCTTCTTCAAACAAATTATAGCATTCTTTAAATTAACCCCTTTATCTCAAGCGAGACAAAAGGAGAACTTGCAATTAGATTAAAAACAGGAGGCTTACATCTAATCTCTTCTTTTTATTGCATTTTTACATCTATAATTAATCATATTATCACTGTGCAGAAGTTTTAAAACATGTTGTAATGGTGTCCTCAAACAAGAATCTGGGGGATCAGATAATGCAGAAGCCTCTGCATTATTTCCTAGACCAGGCATTAAAGCCATTTGCGCGCATGCAAATTCAATCATTCTTTTGACTAATTTTAACTATGGCTTCCTTGTCCGGGGGAGGGGGAGAGAAAGTTTGCAAAAAAATAAATAAATATGTCATCCTGAGAAGCTGTTATAAAAGCAATCGCTTTTGGGGAAAGAGCCAAAGATTTGTGTGTCAATGTGTCATTCGTTCTCTACTGCATCAGCAGAGAGCAGTCGGCAATTAAAAATGGGTTAACTCTAGGCAAATGTTTACTGTAAATTAATTATAATGGCTAATTATGGGGCTGGAGTAAACTAAATGGTGGTTTTTATGTCTGCACTATTTGCAAAATCGCTACGCTTGTTGGTATTCAAAGCAAGCGCTTCTCTCTTCTTCTTTTTTTTTGTGGGTGTGTTACCTAAAGTGAACGCCCAGAAGAAAAGAGAGAGAGGTAGTGAAAATTATTCAGTTTTTGTTCATTTCGTGTAAAATCCAGAACTACAGGACCTCCCAAGGAAGGCTTTTACACATCCACCGCTTATACTTTTCCTGTTTTCCAGGGAATAAAGAGATAGTCACCATTTCTTCTAGTTCCCAAGGCTTCCCAGAATCCATGCCAGGGAAGGATTCCGTCCTAATCCTAATTTTGTTCATCCTTCCCAGTTTTCCCTATCAATCGGGACCACTGCAATTTTTCTCACGATCGTTTCAGGTTGGATAGCCAGACGCTCCAAACATTTTTGAAATCTAGACTTTTCTACACGACTTGGTAAGGGCAAGAGCAATAGAAAATAAAGGGGAAAGCAAGGAAGCATCACTTCACCAGAGCTGCCCTGGTTGAACCAGATAGCAGAATTACAAAAAATATTTCACTCTAGTGGAGCAGGGATGCAATATAAGATGCAGTATCATCTAATGCAGCGTTTTCAAAAGCGCAGATCCATCCCTAGGAGCCGAATACAGTAGCTACTGAGTGAAAAATCCATTCATTGAGTTCTTGGTCACTTGGCAACTGAGCCTTTAGGGTGGGCAACGGACAGGCTGAGGGAGAAACATTTACTGTACTTTGGGGGGGGGGTTGTCGTTAACCTTAAAAGTGTTTTTCTTGCTTCAGAAGATTTCAAACTTGAAGCGTATTTGAGGCGCCGTTCTAAAGAACCACACTTTGCTGTTTGAGAATGTGACTTCCAACCAACCCAACTTACGATTCCAAATCACTATGACTGGAAAAGTCAGATTTTCTTCCAGCTCAAGTATTATTAATACTATTTTTTTAAAATGTTAATTGTTATGTGCGAGAGAAGTGTAAATAGCACTTAGACTTATATACCGCTTCATACTGCTTTTACAGTCCACTTTAAGCGGTTCACAGAGACAGCCTCTTGCAATCTGGGTCCTCATTTGACCCACCTTGGGAGGACGGAAGGCTGAGTCCACCTTGAGCTGGTCAGGCTCGAACTGCTGGCAGCGGGCAGAATTAGCCTGCAATGCTGCGTTCTAACCACTGTGCCACTTCTAAATTCTCATTTGTCCGTAGAAAAACTTTTGTTCTCTAAAGTAACATTTGCTGGATGAGAGCCTTAAAAGAGAGCATTTAAGTAAACCCTGGTTTAGAGGAAAATCAGCAACAAAGACTAGAGAGGACTAAAAACCTGTAATGATTGTAGCAATTCGTGAGACGTAGCGTAGGATACTGAGAAGTCAATCAAAAGAGTGAAAAGCAAGGGAATACGCAACTCCTTATTGAACTCAAGGGGGGTGACCTCTGCTCCCCAGTTTTGTCTCTGATTTGGACAATGCCAGGAAACGTCATTTTTGCACCTGCCATTGTAGACCTAGAGGTGCCCCTGAACTTGCTGCTTCAGGGAATGTTGCCTTAACAACCGCTGATTACTCTCCATCCGTCTCTCCTACTCTTAGCGTTAACCACAGACAATATGCAAATATTGTCTTCCCTTTTACTAATAATAATTAATCCTCTTTTGAATCCCTTTGAGCTAACAGGCCACGTGCCATATTCTGGCTTTGGTCAAAGTGAAGATTAAAGCCCAAATATCAAAATAACAACTTGTCCAGCACGTTTTATGATTTCACAGTAACTCTCAAACAGCCCCTCACTCCAGGCACCGTTGTTTTTCCTGATTTTGATGAGTAAAGGACCCAGCTACTGGGAAGCTTTCTGCCAAATGCTCATCACGGCGGTGCGGGAAAAGCTCCCTTTTCTAATGAAAGACCAAACAGAATGTTTTAATTATGCAATAACTCTAAATATAAAAGGGGAGGCACGTTTCAAGAACATATGTTAAAAACTGCCCAAATTCCTATTACAACAGCTGCATGTATCTGCCAATATTTACAACCGAATTGAAAAAGACCTACAGGCACATACCAGAGGCATCCATAAGCGTGTTGGAATTGTTGTCACAGATTGGGTTTTGTTGGAAGGGATTAAGCCACTTTTGGGCGCCACCCTAAAGCTACTTGTACCACCCCGTCCCAAGTCATAAACTAAGCACCGGGGGGTCCGAGGGAAGCAGCCCCCTCCCAAAGAAGGAGCTGGGACCGCTCTGTTTCCTTGCCCAGCTCATCTTTCCTTATTCCACTGGATTCCATTTGAATGAAGATGAAATAAAGAAGGAAGCGTTTCCCCTTTTTGTATGCTTTCCTTACTGGTGCTTCTGTTTTGTTTTGGCTGGGTAGGAATCTCCCAGCTGGAACCAACCAACAAAGGCTCTGGAGCTGGGAGCTGGTTTTGATTATTTACTGAGGGGAGCACAGAAATAACCCACCACAGCCAGAAGCTGCTATTTGCTGGGCGAGCTATAAACCCAGCTCTGTAGTTTTGCTGACCTCCGCTGTTACATTGATTGCAAAAAAAAACAAAACACAACACGTCAACTTCATCTAGAGAATATGCAAAAGAGGTGGTGTTATTTTTGTTTTTCTTTTTGGTCAATAGTTTCAGCTGCATCGTTGAGCCTGGAGAAGAAAAAAGCTGCCTGCCTGCCTGGCATTTATGGTCTCTGCAGATTCCTTACAAAAATATTGGGCAGAGCTCAATCAGAATAGAGCTTGGAGGTCATCCAGTCCAAGCCCCTGGTCAAGCAGGAGACCCTAGACCATTTTAGACAAGTGACTGTCCGGTCTCTTCTTAAAAACCTCCCGTCATGGAGCACCCACTGAAGGCAAACTGTTTTAATGATTGTTTTCACTGTCAAGAAATTTCTCCTTAGTTCTAGTTGCTTCTCTCCTTGATTAGCTTCCATCGGTCGCTTCTTCTCCTGCCTTCAGGTGCCTTGGAAAATAGGTGGAGCCCTTTTTTGGGGGGACAGCCCCTCAAATACTGGAATACTGCTATGCGGTCCCCCGTAGTCCTTCTTTTCATTAAACTAATCACACCCAATTCCTCCAACCCTTCTTCAGATGTTTCAGCCTCCAGCCCCCTAGTCCTCCTTGTTGCTCTTCTCTGCACTCTTTCTAGAGTCTCAACATCTTTCTTTACATCGTGGTGACCAAAACGGGATGCAGTATTGCAAGTGTGGCCTTCCCAAGGCATTATAAGGAGGTATAAAGATCACTCTTCAAGTGATCTTGATTCTATGGCTCTGTTTATACAACCAAGGATTGCTTTACTCCAGCATGACTCCGAAAGCTCGGAAGATTAAAGCCTCTGGTCCTGGTGACCAACCCAGATTAGATCCTTCAACATTATCCAGGGAGGCGTAGATTTGCCTTCGTGCATGTTGAATCTCTGGCTTCGAGAGCATTTTCCCTCCTGCCCTCTTGTACTAAGAGACCATCGCTGGCTGCCTGGAGATCCTGAAAACATGCTGGGATGCAACATAATCTCCTGGATTTCTGGCTTTCAAGGAAGAGATGATCAGGCAGAAGGGCACGGACGGTAAAACCCCAGACGCTGGACCACCGTTGTTCCACACCTGATCACCCATATCGATCTACTGAATTTCCATTTCCTGGGATGGAGAGAGAAGGGAACAGACTCCATCATCCTGGCTGAGATTTGAAGTTTTCTTGGTTCCTTTGACAAGAAACAAGGCAGGGCAAGGATTTTCAGAAATGCTACTTTACCGTTGTTGGGCATTGTAAGAGAATCTTGGAAGCCTGCCAGAGAATCCTTCTGCCCCTTTTTATACCAAAGAGAATCAAGGTGGAGTTATTTTGAGTTTCTTCCTCACACCTTCTCCTTTTCCCAGACTGAGTCACCGTTCGCTTTCTCTTACTGTCTCTTTCTTCAACAAGGTTACTGATGTATTCTGTACTTTGCAGTTTGCAAAAATGCAGTCTGTTGCTGGATGGACTCTGGCCGTTTGCCCCTGGAGTAAGGGGGACCTTGGCAGAAGAACTGGGAGGCAGTAACCCACCCAGCTGCACCTTCTTTGCAGTCATTCATCCTTCACGGTCCAAAGTCCTGCACACTATCAAACAAAATCACTATCACTATTATTTTCCAAAGCATCAGAAGGCAGGACAAGAAACAATGGATGGAAATTAATCAAGAAGAGAAGAACCTGGAATTAAGGAGAAACTTCCTAACGGTGAGGACAATTATCCAGTGGAAGAGAAGTTGCCTTCAGAAGTTGTGGGTGCTCCATCCCTGGAGGTTTTTAAGAGGAGATTGGACAGTCATTTCTCCAGAATTGCATAGGGTGCCCTGCTTGAGAAAGAGGACTAGAAGACCTCCAAGGTCCCTTCCACTCTACGCTAACAACCTCCTTCTTTGTTCCCACTGGTGGAGAAGGCACATGGCAGCCTTCCATGGAAAACCCTGTCTAAACCCAGGGTGGCGGAGAGGCCACTGCATCAAAACAGGCCCTTTGCCCACAGCTAAGAAATCCAGCCTCATTGGATTTAGGCCATTTAATCTTAGAAGCAAAATAATCTGACTCGTCCTGATCAGAGATCAGGCACGATTCTTCCATCTTTATCTTTGCTTTTCTTCCCTTTGGGGCTCTATCAGTAGGTTTGATGCTTTTATTATTATTATTCACTGAGACAGCAAATGGAAAGAAGGCACACACAACTATTATTTGGGCAGAAAAAAAGAGTAGAAGGTAACAGCAATCACGGCAAAGGAGCAAATAGGAAGCCTACCATCATATCGAAGTATTCGTGTCTTCTTTTCTCCCAGAGAATAGGAGAAAAACTATGCCCTGGAACTGGTATAGCTCATTTTC
>JANHFL010005918.1:0-14474 GCA_032468155.1 Oxyrhabdium leporinum
GTTGCTTATAAAGTCTTGCAGTCTGTGAGGGCCAAATTCCCTTTCTTTAACTGCTAAGATTTGTTTTCATACACAGTGCTTAATCAGTCTCTTTGTCAGAAGTTCTTTTTAAACCATACCCAGTTTGATTGACTTCATCTGAAAGCATCCATCAAAAGTACTGGATTCTAGACAATTTACGTTTCTGTCGCCCGAGAAGAATTGTGGAGATGTTTTATTTTGAAAAAATATCCAAGATGCGAAAGTGAAACATAATGTGCAAATTCTTTGTTTTTTTGTCTAGGAATAGATCTATAGTGTAGTAAACATACAAGCAATGTGTTCTTTCTACGTTTGTTTGCTTATAATAGATTTTTAGTATATTTGTACTATACAATGTTCTCTATACTATTATTATAATTACTAATTACTATTAGTATTATACTATATATTATTGTCTATATAATATATACTGTATAATACTATATTATATTGTCCATCTATGCTATATTATATTATTTTTACTCTTACAAACCCTGGTCTGTCTTTAAATCCTCTCTGGGATTTCCTCTGTTGTTGTTTTTCTTTATTCATGGGCAGCAGGCAAAGCACTGGCACCTTCCCAACACTGGGATTGGCTTTTGTGATGGCTTTTTTTGCTTTAAGACCGCGTCACTTAGTGATGGAAATTCTCATCCCAATTCCATTCCTTAACCAAGGACTACCTGTATAGCTCACTATCTTGATCCCTGTTTTAATCCCATCGTGGGCAGTGAGGTAATTGCGTGAAAAGACAATGAATGGGGATGTTTATGCTTGTGATGGTGCGCTCATGCTTGCACTCTCATTCTTACAAGCCAAGTCTTTTTCTCACTGGGGCAGCCTGCGTGGGAAAACATTTGGTTCAGCCATGTTCACTTTGTAAAACAGATAGAAAAATCTATAGCAGCCAGGACCCAAGATTGGGACTCTTCCATGATGCCTCCAGACTACTGAAATGGCTTTGGAGAACTGGCTCAAGAATGTATTCTGTCCATAGGCAGAGGGCCAGAGAAGACGGCCTTAGTAGGCAGCCTGAATCTGCCTACTTAATATGAAATTAAGAAAAACTATTTCAGAAAATAACTTCAGTTTCTGACAGAGGTAAGGAGAAGCAGCTCTTGGATATGGAGATCATCATACTAGCAAATCATGGAAATTTATTTGGTCAAAGGCCTATTATGTGAGAAACTCATCACAACTCTCTCACACACGCACATGCGCGCACACACACATGCACACAAAATACATCCTGTGTGGAAAAAGCTTCAGGATGACAAGGATTAGGTAAAAATCTAAATTTGATTTAAAATAAAGTTAAATAGCAATGGTATGGTTATTTGTGAGACTATTACATTTTGTTTTGTTCTAACTAAAAATTAAAAGCACATGAAAACTTTATGCGGGAGTGGGGATACTTCAGACTCTCAGAGGATCAGGCTACTTTGAAACTATTTGAACATTGTTCACTGATGCCTTGATTTAAATCATTGCCATGATTTAATCATTTTAGATACTTTTGGCCTGGATGATTGAGTCTTCATTTACATATTGTTGACTGATGGTTCTGGATCAAACACGTGAAAGGGCACCGATTTTGCTGTTGTAATCATGTCATTTTTTTTCATAATAGAAGATTGACAAAATTAGACAGGTGGTACTTAGAAGGAGCCTTGATATATAAAGAAATGGACTGAAAAAAGCACAGCAAAAATGAGAAGGCCATTCTTTTAAAATTGCTCCTTAACCACTATTTTCCTTCTAGTTACATGTTTTCTTTCAATAATTGTAACTAAATCTCCCTTTTTCTTGAGAGAAAATGGGCTGAAAAAAAGCAGGCTTTTGGCAAGAAAGAAATGTTAATTCCATTCTTTTTAAATTGTTTCTTTACTCTATTTCCCCATTTCCTTATTTTATTAACGTAGATAAAACTTTTTGTTGTTCTTGCACTGTCATGTGCAAATCCATACTAATCTCTTCAAACCAGTGAAGGCTTCATTTCTTTTGGCTAGAAAAAAAATGCACCTTCTTTTACTCCAAAGGTTTTAAGGTTCCTACTCATATTTCCTGCAGTGTATTCCCAACTGAACACTTAAATAAAACTATTGTCTTTTTTTTTTTGGCCTCATGGTATTTGAGGTATATTTACTTTTCAATATTCGCCTTTCCTAGTTTTGTAATACCACCTTTTCTCCAGTCACATTTGAGATTTCAATCTTCCATTCTCCATTTCTCCCTTATGGCACCTTGCTTTGAGGTAAAATTTCTAAAAGGTCTAGGAGTTTCAGCTTTCTCTCCATTTTGCAACTTGATTTCTTTTGGGGGTCTTTTTTTCATCAGGATTGTTTCCTCAGGATTATTTTTATTGTGGGCTGCCTCTTGGTGCTTCCAATCCTCCTTGGCCATTCAGAGGCATGAATTTGAAAATGCATCTGTAATAATTGAACTCACTAAAGAAAGTCAATACAAATCTTAATTTTCCTAACTCATCTCTTTCCTCCCTGTGTCTCTGCCAGCCTCCATAATATCTTCCACCACTTCAGGGTTGAGTTTGCCAACAACCACAACACTGAAACTTGTTTTTCAAAGAGAGGCTTTGTTTCTTGTCTTTTGATTGCCCTGCCATTTCTGACAGGATTTTTGCTTATGGTTTTTTTGTAAAGTTTTTTATTTTTAAATTTTTAAACAAACGTATCATTGTGTGAACAGTGTGGTATCTGGATATCATACCTTCAATACAAATAAACTGATATTCATCATATTTATATCATTTAATCCAATTGTATAATTCTAACAGCATTACATATCTTCATAACAAGTTATCATCCTTCATTGTTTAGTTCCACCAAAAGTCAAGTTATACAATGCTTCCATATGTCATTTTGTGCTAATCACCCCATTTTAAATTTTATATCTTTAGTATAAGTAAAATATTATTAATCCTCTCTATTACATTTAACCAGTTTGTATAATTCTAAAAATAATACAGGCATTTATATAATATTAAAATCTTCCTTTGTTACTTATTCAACTGTTAAATTATTTTTATATCAATCACCATATTTTAGATATACCTTTTAATACAAATAGGCTACTATTAATCATCTTTATTACATTTAGCTAATATTATCAAACTTATTTATTACGTTAAACCAGTTTACAACTCATCGATCACCATATTGCTTATTCAAATTATAAAATTATTTTTATGTCGGTCATCATGTTCTACATATCATACTTTTTAATACCAGTAAACTATTGTTAATTATCTCTATTACATTTAACAAATGTACATTTCTTCATATTAATTTTATAATTTGACTATACCATCATTCAAATTTTAATTTTTCTACATTGTTATCTATCCTTCTAATCCCATCTCTCTATTTCTCTTTTTTTAAAATTGTGTCCCTGCTACCTTAAGCCTGTTCCCTTTTCTAACCATCATCTCTTAACCGCCTTAAAGTTTTAATTATTCGTTTCTTAGCTTGTCGCCCATATTCCTCTCTTGGATCTTTATTTCTACCTGCTTCCACATCTTGATTACCCATTTTAAGCTTTTTTCTCTTCTCTATCTTTTTCCATTGTTTAGCTTGCAGGATATCTACTCTTGCCCCTCTCACTCTCCTGTAAAAATCTTTTTGTTTCCCTAGTTTCTTTTTTTCCTTAAAGTACTCTCCCTTTGGCTTTTATCATCAATCCCACTTATTTAAATTTTTATCTCCTTTTTTCCCTCTTGTTCCACTTATTTTGTCTGTCCCATTTTTTCATCTCCTCTTTCAGTTGACTCCTCTTCCTGGGCGTCTTGAAAGGTCAGTGTCTCTTGTACTGTATTGTATTGCATTGTATTTCCCATCTCTTCATCTATAGTCTCCAATTGTTTCAAATGTTTCTGACAATGTCTTGTCCATGCCTCTTCTACATTTTGAATCACTGATGCCATCGCTTCCCAAATTCCACTCCGTTCTTCTTGATGAGACATCTTATTAAGTTTTATTGGGTCCCTTTTTTATACAGTACTCCAAATATTTTCTTTATATCTCAAGTTTAGTTTGTTGCTCCTTTGGATAGCTTCTTGTATCTTCAAGCACCTCTTTAAATCCCTTTATCAATCCAATCTTATATTATATTCCTCAGGAGTCTTTTCAGAAGTACTTCCTTCCATATTATTACATTTAGCAAGCAAGATTTTAGTAATGTATTATTCTTCCTTTCATCAGCAGGTGGCACTCTTTTGTTAAATTCCAGTATTAGTCTTTCCCTGATTGTTCCGATCTTTCACACTTTAAAAATAATATCAGTTTTGAATAAATAGTCCTGATTTTTCAAAGTGCCTGCCCAACACAGCACTTATCCAATTTAAAAGTCCAGTTTTCCATATTTTAACAAATTTTCTATCTTTTATGCCTTTAATTGTTCCTTCAAATTTAATTTATTTCCAGAGTGCCAAAGTTGCAGCTAATTCAGAGTTGCGGATCCTTTTACAAATTCTTTTTGGGTTGAAATAAAATAAAAAGTTCTTCTCACCCAGTTCCAGACACTGTTCACCTACTTCACTCCAGCACTGTCTTAGGTATTCTGATTGCCTCCAGCTTCATGGCAGCCATATTGACTGCTGCTGTTCCTTGTCTTCGGATAAGGTGGATTTTCCAAGACAGGGAGGAGACATGTGGCTCTCCTCAACCTGCAAGGTGCCCCCCTTTACTTCACCACCCCTACAGGGTGGCTATGGGTCCTTTTGGAGCCCTCTGATGGGAAAGCTCAGGGCAGGGCCATGGAGCTCGTGGTCCTTGCTCCCAATGGTGTAGGAAGTGCAACCGGATGTCCTGACAAGGGTTCTATAATGCAGAATTCCCCAACCTTTTTGGCTTTGTGGTCTGTGGGGGGTGGGAGAGGGCATGGTTCCACAGGAGCAGCAGGCAAGCGCATGTGCATCTCCATTTGTGCAAGCAGCAGGCATACATATCCACTGCTCACACAAATGGAGCTCATGCACAAGTGCTCATCTGCCATTTCCGCTGCCTGGTTTGGAAAGGCTCAAGGTCCAGAGGTGGGCTGTGGCCCAGGGTTGGGACCCCTGCTATAATGTAATATAGAAGCTGCAGGGCTACAATATAAAAGAGCAATTGTATAATCTCTACTCAAAAGTAAGACCCATAGAGCTCAAAGCTTTCAAAAAGAGAGCACAGGATTGGAACCTAGTATGGAGTTCAAGGACAAACACATCAGAATTCCAAGTCCTGGCAAGTTTGTAGTTTATGTTACTTAATTATTTCAAGCATTTTTAGAAACAAAACACCAACATATCATTTAATTCAGATATGCTTTAAAAGTCAGAGAAAAAAACATTTCATTTTCTTCACTGAAAAAAAATGAGTGATCAAGGCTCATTCTATCTCTATGTCCAGCTTATTTCACTTAAGTGACTTGTCTTCTGACTGGATCATTCTTGGAGATGTTAATTGGGCATGGCTGGAAATAAAATGTTGCCTTTATGAAGATGTAAGTTATATGAAATGTCTTGGATTTCAGTGGCAGTGTTTCATTGTTTGCTTCTATTATCCTAAGAAAAGGAATGCACAAACTCAGAAATAACTCCGGATAATTGCACACCATTATTTACAATGAAATTGAGCCAGAGCACTTTACCTAACTGGAATAGCATGGAAACAGAAAAAAATAAATACACTAATGCGCTCAAAATAATTAATTGATTTAAAGGAAAGTAAAAATGCAGTATTGTTATTCCCAATATGCACATCTCTACCAACTTTACCGAACTCCTAGCAATGAGCAGTGAGTTAGTCTGCAATACTGAATTCTAACTATTGCGCCACCAAAGCTGTTTATATAGTCATATTATTGTGCCACACAAATATTTTTTCCTTCATAGGAATTCAGCAACCTCAAATATAAAATTATTGATTTTAAAAAGAGTTCAGAAAACAAAAAAAAAGGTAAGGTCAAGGGGGAAAAAGAGAATAAAAGATAATGCTATCAGACTAAATGTTGCTGAATAGTTAATTTATCCATTACAAGTTCAGTGTAGCCTGGACTTATGAAGTTGGTAGCATTCATACACGTATTCATATGAATCTTCATGCATTTTTGCCTATATATACATTTTTATATATATTATTCCTTATAAGTACACCTTCTGCAAATAGATTTCCATAGAAAAATGCATTTTTGTATGCATCTTTCTTAATATAGATCTTTGGAGGTATATTTTCTCTGTGTATACATTTCTGTGCAGCTTGAGTCATGTACCATAACACAATATACAGAAAAGTGAAGATTTCAGCATAAATGTGCATTACACTAATATATTATAGGCATGGTAATTGGAAAACTCTGATGTTCCGAATTTCTCATGTATCCATATAACTCACATCTTAAAACTAGCAAATATTGTTGTAAGAACTTAGACTTTTATAGATTTCATTAGATCACAAAATAAAAGCTCAGGTTACAGCTTTAAAAATTTAAGTTCTGAACTGGCTTCCTCATGCTTTGAAAATATATTTAATTAATCTATGGGGTATATTTTGTGACATTGAAACATATTTTAGATATTAACAATGCAGAAGAAAATTCTCCTTAGTTAAACAATGACTGACTGTCAATTTTTAAATTCTGTTCAACCCCCTCCTGCTCCATATGTCCACCAAATTTGATCTTCCTCTAGGTATCTACATTCAGCTTTCTGATGAAGTGTTCAGAGAGGTTAAAAGATTTATTCAAAGGCATACTGTACTTCCATAGCTTCTATAAAATACTATTTAGGGAAAGAAATAAGAAATGCCTCTAATTATACGTGAAGAATGTGCCTTCTTACAGTATGTGCATTGCCATGTTTTGGCAATCCAGAATACAGGTAGTTCTCGATTTACAACAGTTTATTTAGTGACCGTTCAAAGTTACAATGGCATTGGAAAAAGTGACTTATGACCATTTTTCACACTTACGACCATTGTAGCAGCCCCATGGTCACATGTTCAAAATGTAGATGCTTGGCAAATGGATCATATTTATGACAGCTGCAGTGTCCCACCTTTTTTTCAATCTTCTGCCAGTCAAAGTCAGCGGAGAAGCTAAATTCACTTAACAACCATGTTACTAACTTAACAAATTTACTTAGCAACTGTGGCAAGAAAAGTGGTAAAAGGGGGCAAACGCACTTAACAAATGTTTCACTTCAACATAAATCATTAGTGATGAATTAATGAAGAATAGAAGGATAAAATGAAACTATGAATTTGGGGTAGACCATTTTTAGTAGTATCAAGAGTCTTAGGAAAAAATGGATTGTATATGGACAAGCTCATAAGATTTTTGAAACAGTTTTTTTTTATGAATCAGGGGAAAGAGTGATGGTTCTAGGCACCTAAGATACAAAACTGAATAATTCAGGTTCTACTCTGTTTTATGAAAAACAAATTTATTTATTTAATGAACTAATGAAATAGTGAACTAAAAACCAATATTTTGGAATAATGCTAGTCATAGAGACAAATTCAGAACAACTATAGGTCTACAGAAGAGATAATTGCTCATATAACAATTCAAAATCTTTTATTTAGAGATAACTGGTAAAATATATATTAATAGGAGTTAAAAATATTTAGGGGTGAAAAGACTTTGATAAATAAATGTTGAAATTTGTTGTGGAACAATAAATTAGTGACCAAGAAGAACTTTTTAAAAAAATGATAATTAATTACTTTAATAATTATATTACATTTTTTCATTACTATGGTCCTATTAATGACTATCCAGATGTTTTCAGTAAATATGTTAAATATATTTTAATTAAACTGTAATGTATATATATACTTATTGCTGGATATTTTAATCAAGTTTTAGAATCTTTGTTGATTTTTCTGGCTAAGTTGACCTGTCTGTAAAAAATACTACGTGATCATAATTTAATACATATATGGTGACTCTTCAATCTTTCAAAGCAAGAATATACTTTTTTTCAATTCTACATCAGGCCGATTAGTTCTTGCTATCTTGACCTACACTTAATTAGTGAGATTTGTATTTATATTGGTTATTTCTTAATATCTTGAACCTTAATATCTTGAAGTTGTTCTACTTTTGCCAGATGCTACTTAAAGACATACTGTAGTTACTGAAAAGGTTACATTTTGTAAAACAAGAGAAGTAAAATTTTAAGATTAAAAAAAAATATTTTTAATAAAGATACATGTAAACATAATAGTTGAGATGCTATTAGGGCATGGATTTGGGGTAGTATTATTGCTTGTGCTTCATGGAAAAAGAGTGCAATATCTGTACATGAAAATGTGTAAAATTAAGATAAATAATATTTGAGTAAATAGGTCAGGCAAGCTATACTAGAACAATATAAATATTCATATCTGCTAAACTAGAATTTAATATACTAGAACAATATAATATTCATATCTGCTAAACTAGAATTTAAACTCCTTCATTTATTTGATATACATAGTACTTCTTAAACTGTATAAGGAGGAAAAGACCTAGTAAATTATTTGTGATTTGAAGATTACTAAGGTTACTAAGAAAAATTATTCAGTTTTTTTTAAAGTAGTTTTATTTATTTTATAATGGGTAATATTAAAATTATGAAAACAGGAAACTCAGAGTTCTGATGCCTATCCTAATGAGTGATAAAAAATATATTAACTTTTTGCTCCTATAACATTGGAGGTTTACAATTATGCTTTTTAGAATGAAGTCTTTCCAAACTTCCTTTAATGAGGTTTAGAAAACAGTGATTTTGAAGGAAGGTAAACATTCTACTGATTCTGTAAGCCATCATCAAGTTTCTTCCATGTTACGCCAAAATATTCACAGCAACTCAGTACATCAATTATAGATATTACCTTTGTTTATCCTGCACATGCAGTTTCATCAAAGGGCAAAAATCCTCTGATAATATTAAACTGCTGATTGACATTTTACATATACATTCAGAAAAATTGGAATCATTGATGTTGACCTTATAAGATGTAGAAAAGATCTTTGATATTGTGCAGTTCAAATTTTTGGAATACATTTTGACCAAATATGGATTTTGCTTTCATTAATTGGATGAAAATGTGTTACTATACTTTTTTATCCAGAATTACTATATATAGGTTTATTTCCTTATCTATTAAAATGTCTTATAGAATTCAAAGCAGTCCTTTTTGTCATGTTTTATTTAATATTAGATTTGAATTATTGTCTTTTTTATCACACAATCAAAACCCATTCTGGCATAAACTGTATCCAACCTGCTATTAGATGCTAATGATACACTATATCTTATTATATCATTACAAATAGCATCTACATTCCTTTGATTTTTATTTATTTATTTACTATCCAAAATTTTTGTTGCAGTAAACTCATACTTTTTGTAAGACTGTAAGGTGTCTATGGATAACTATAAAAATTGTAGGTTTATTTAATATTGGAAATAATTATCACATGGAAAAAAATCATACTTGTAAATCACATTTTTTTTTAGTCACAAAAATCTTAGAAAAATATTAGGTTGGGAAGTAAATACTGTCCAAAGATCACATGAAGGGAATGAAGGGAAAAGGGCAGCTGCTACTCTTTTCAGGCAGAAAAATGAGACTTTTCTGTCTGCACAAATCTGTTTTTCTCCTGTTTGTCTTGCCTGAAAGAGACAGGGGTCCACACTGTGCTTTATGCTTGAAAGACAGAATGTGTAATTATTGCAGACTTTCTATGTTTATAGTCCTGCATCTGTGCTGTCAAAGAGGAAGTAATAAACAGAAGCTTGTGGTTTGTGTTTACATTCTTCAACATGGGCCAGGTATTTATTAACTTCCAGCGAAGCAAGGAAGTTGATTTTCATCCAAAAATGGAGTAATGAACAATGTTTGTATTTTTGTTGTACATACCATAGCTATATTTGAACACTAAGCATGGGTGAATGCGCAAATGTTGGGTAGGAGTTCAGTGCTAAAATTAACTATGGACTATTCTGGATTAATAGTCCATGAGCCATCGTTATCTTTTATCTGAGTCTGTAGAAGATACTAAACATAGGGGTAGATACATATTCATCAAGAGGCTATAAATTAATAGACATATATAAGTCTAACATATTAAAAATGAAGCAAATTTGCACTTTTGCAATGTCACATTTTTATACAGTCTCAGTTGCAACGTGTAGATGTATAAATATTATTTGGATTTATTCTTTGTTCAATAAATCAGATGTTAATCTTTGATTTCTTTACATAAATAACAACATGAATTTAATCCAGACAAACTACTTGAATGCCAACCATTGCTTTAAAAGTCAGCTGCTACAGCAGACATCCCATGAAAAGAAATAATAGTAATTTTTACCAAATGGATTTGGCGTCTCAAACTTTATTGTATAAAATAAATTTCATGTTTTGGGGAAAACATGCTTCAGAGTCTTTGCTTATTTTTTTAAAAAATAATCCAAAACATTGGGCCTAAAGAGGATATTATGGTTTCTAATTTTTGTATTATGCTTTCAGAACAGACGTGCTTTCTATGCAGCAATATCCAAGACTTCCAGCGTTTATTCATTTATTTATCACACTGAATTCCCTAAAAAGAAAAGACTTATTCTATGCAAAAATGCTGTTCCAATGATAATCACAAATTCCATTTAAATATTTGATACATAAAATTGCTTTTGCTGTCTAGATCACTCAGTCATGTGATGAGATATGTTTTAAGCACTACTGTTTCTACGAGGAATGGAGCAAACTATTGGCAGCAGCTAATTTTTCAAACCTGTTCTGTTTGACAGATAAAATTCAGCATGTATATAAATGCATTATTTCCCCTTTTTACATTTCAAAGAGCCACAGAAACAAAAAATCAATCAAAAAAAATATTTCGGATATTTGACAAAAGCAGTACCTGTGAGATTTCTGGATAATGCGAATAAGATCTTCCTCATACATTTTGATGTGAAATGAAATCTAATGGATATAATCCACAGAGAATAAAATGATAATCCACCAAAAAAGCTTGTGGATGTCTCCATGCAAGGCTTCCTTAGCCATGCAGACAATCATATTCAGTAGCACAGTGCCTGCATGGCATTCGCAAATTTCCATTTTTACTAAAGGATAGAAGTAAAAAGGATGGAAGTAAAAAAGGTTATCACAGACTTTATTTGGAAAACAGCCAATACAGAAATTTTATGTGGTGTTAGATAACCTTAATAACACTAAGAGCTAACATCTCAGAGTGACTAAAACTCATTGCAGCTACCAACTGGAACATTCATTCTAATCCAGGGGTTATGAGATTCCCTTAATTTACACGCGTACTTCATTCAGTAGGTTTCTTCCCTTTCTCTGAGAATAGTTTGGTAGCTTCTGTCACATGGAAACTGGATAAAAATGTACACTTATAATTCATCCTTCTCCACTTATGTATGTAATTAAGTAGCAATATTTCTGAAAGTGACTCCTGATCAGTCCTGGAAGAAACTTAAGTGGTCTTCAAATATGCCCAAATATTCCATGTTTACATCTGAAACTACAGAATTCCTGGCTCTCTGCATTTTGCCACATTATTCTGAAAATATTATTTAAATGACAATAGTCTAATTCCACTTTAAAAGTAGGTGATCTTTTGAGCTATCATATTCCTTTCCCCATAAAATGCCAGGCAGTAATTTTTATGCCTCTTAAAAGCAGTTGGCTTATTTATAGTGAAAAAGTGCAGATGACCTAGTGGGTAGTAAGGGGATTAAAAACCAGGAGCTAAAATATTTTTTCTCATTGTCAATGAATTTTTAATTTCATTTCTGAGTTGAGTAAAGACAATTCAGAATAACAGGCCTAGTGTATATGTTGTTGAACTAATACTTGCAAATCAGATTGGGTAGCAAGCTTTCATTATTTTTCTTATTTACCTCTTAGAAAAAAAATATTTGAGTCACTAAGAGTTGCTGGTCTGGTGAAACAAAACCTCATAAAAATATATTTAGGTGACACGAAAGAAGACCACATCTGCAGGCTTGAGTTGCAAGCATAACTGCCTTCTAACTTGTTGACTGAGGAACTCTGAAGACAGCATATTATGTTAATAGAGTGGCCTGGAGATGACCCAGGACATTCATGGATCCTCACACAGAAACCACTGGAAATCCGAATAAAGGTCAAATACTACTGACTATTGCTTTATCTAAGAAAGCTTGACATTGAATGCCCAGAAATCACTTGAGATAAATGATGAAAATGTAATATAACCATTCCAGACTCAGCCAACTCTATTTATTAAAAATGACTTAGTTATTATTTAATTGCTATAATTGTCTTCCTTGGAACTCATGGTGTCACATATGGAACCCACAGTGGGGTCCCATTCACAGATTCACCAAACTCAGCCCAGCTTAAGTTCAGCAAGAAAGCATCTGTCAGCTAAGTGCCTCTTTATTCCAACTTGTCATTAGAGTAAGGCAGGAGGTTAGCTTGAAGAAATAAATGGGTTAGCTTGAAGAAATAAAACTTCTGCAGTTCCACAGAAGCTTGTGAGAGTCTGGACACTTTTCAAGATCGTATCAACAGGTGTGAGGAAGAAAGCAGATGCTTCCCATAAGAAAGATAACTTGTTTACATGGTCTACATGGAAGCTTGGGCTGAGAAATTCATTGTTTAATACTGTGAACTGGTGCCTTATAAATTTAGAGTTAGTTTTACCTCGCCATTACCACATTATGTATTCAATAAACAGTAAGCATTTCAGAATTGAAATGATCCTGGACTTTTGTTTGGATACTCAAGCTGGATGTTGACAGCATCATCATTTAGTTTCCCTCTGATATAGTCGATTGTCTCAGCTTTTTCTCTTCATGCCTTATTTTTAAAGAACTTCTTAATTGTTCTCTTTTTATTGTCATAACTGATTTTTAAAATCAAACTTTCATGGAGTGTATTAACATCCGACCCAAGAAAGAAAACCTAAGTAAACACTTGTTCAAAAGTTGCAAAGGGTTTCCGCTTTGCATCTTTGATGTTTTAGATCGATGCTCATAGCCTCCAGGCAATTTTGTGCTCTCGCACAGTTCCTTTTTCAAATTAGTCCATGTACTTTCCTTTCACTATTAAACCCCTGCTAAAATATTCAGGTACTATAACGAGAGGAAGTACAAGAGAATGAGTATTTCCCAGGGTCACAACAGTAGTTTTATCATGCATCATGGCCTTTTTTTGGCCTAGTGAAAGAGAGTTATGTAATACCATGTAAGTTGCTAGCATGCAAATTACAGTTGCCCTCAGGCTCTTTTCAGCACTTCACTTTTTGTACAACGTTCAAGTTTTGTTCTGCAGGATATGCATATTTTGAAAACACGATCTAATGGAAAGTGTTACATGTTTGGCTGATTGTGCAGTTTTCTTCTGGAGTGACAAATACACGCAATTTTGCTTTTGGAAGGCAAGCAACTGACCTTGTTGGGAGAGAGAAGAGTCAGTTCATACAACCATGTGTTTGGTGGTATTGAATTACAGAAGCAACTACAAAAGGACTTATTTGTCAAAGTCCATTTCGGAGGCACTTGTCTAAAGGTATGTTTCAATGTACATTAAAATCAAGCATTCACCTATTGGCACAACCTGCTCTTTGAAAGTTTTTTCAACATAGGACCTAGGATCTTACAAGACAAGTTCACTGACAAGTGTTTTAAAGTTCATTTATAGTACTTTATTTGAATAATAGTCATATTTGCAGAAATGCATATTTATACATTTGTATCCCTGTATACAAATACACACACACACACACACACACATTAACTGACTAAATTTAAAAGACTGCACATATGCAGGATGTATCAATTTATAGAAATTTACATTCATCTGTCATTATTTATGACTTTTTCTAACAAAAAAAATCCATAGAAATTCATAAAATGAATAAAGTCAATAGCTAATGATAAAGAATAGTAAAAAAAAAAATTAATCAGAATTTTAAAAATCCAGAAATGTTGGGATCCTATTATTTTCTGAAGACAACGTTTTGAAGTTGCCCTATTGCTGAAATACTGTACCAACTCATAAAATTCAACAGGTTTTATTTACTGTACTTGCAAGAGAGAAAGCAAGACATCAAGCATCAATATGGTTTATAAATCACAATGACTAAGTTTACACATCACACAATGCTAAAAGTGAAACAAGAAAGGACCTCTGGTGGCGCAATGGTTAGAATGCAGTATTGCAGCAAAACTCACTGTTCACTGTCAGAAGTTCGATCCTGACCAGCTCAAGGTTGACTCAGCCTCCCATCCTTCCGAGGTTGATAAAATGAAAACCCAGATTGTTGGGGGCAATATGCTGACTCTGTAAAGCATTTAGAGAGTGCTGTAAAGCATTATGAAGCGATATATGTCTAAATGCTATTGCTATTGTTATTGCTAGTGTAATGCAAACAATGAGATTCTCACAGATTTT
>JANHFL010005918.1:14574-26779 GCA_032468155.1 Oxyrhabdium leporinum
GGAAAACCCAGATTGTTGGGGGCAATATGCTGACTCTGTAAAGCACTTAGAGAGTGCTGTAAAGCACTATGAAGCGATATATGTCTAAATGTTATTGCTAGTGTTATTGCTAGTGTAATGCAAACAATGAGATTCTCATGGATTTTAAAGATCAAACAGATTTCCTTTATACATTGTGTCTTCATATACGGTTTGGAAAGTTAGTCATAACCCAACATTAACCGGTACAAAATTGTTCTTTCCTTAAGCCTATAGGAGGTAGGAAGCAGAAACAGAATTAAAAGCCTCAAATAAAGATATCCTCAGAGAAACCTGTAGTCTTAAGGTGAGACATAATGTTTCTCAAGGGACAAAAAGATAATGTGCTCCAGGTGCCAGAATCTATCAATTCACATTCTAAGTTTGGCACCAACAAAAATCTGGGTTTTTTTCAAATAATTGCAGATTAAACCTAAAATAAACTAAATAAACAATGGTAATATTTTAATGTCCCAAAAAATGCACTTAGTAGCATTTGGAGAGCAAGTAGCTAAGTGGGCAGGGCAGTTGGGAATTCTTATTTTTTATGGAGCAGGACTTGGAATCTTTCTTGGTTTTAGTGGATTCAACAGAACTGCCATATAATTTTAAGGTTTTTAACTTTAAAAAAATCACATAAACTGCCTTGATAATTTTGGCAAGTATGCTGTTAAAAATCAGCAAAGTAGTGGGAACTTAAAAAAACTCTATGCCTTGAAATCATTTTTTGTGTGTGTTTGTTCTTTATCTTTTTTTTTTTTTAACTTTCTTACTACATTGCTTTGTCATTCTATTAAAAATGAGCTTCAAGATGAATTTTAAAATGCAAGGGCTTTGTTGTTCTGAGTTGGTTTGTTGAACCTAGTCTGTGTGTGCACCTTTTCCGAATTCTTGTGTCGTTGTAGTGTTACTATTAATGTAAATACAGTCCTCAAAGTTACAACAGGCCCCCACCCAAAAGTGCTTCTGACCCAGATGCAAAGTTTTGATGGCTGGGGTCATGTGTTTGCACTTTGGGTGCTCAGCAACCAGCCTGCATTTATGCTGTTTGCAGTATCCTGCAGTCACATGAAACTGGCATTTACTTCCAGGTTTGGGGAAAAAAACACCCATTGAATGAGTCACTTAATGAGTTCTCTTAACAACCATTACAAAAATGTCATAAAATTGGGCTGGTTATGTGATGATCCACTTAACAACTGGCACTACTTATAACCATAATTCCAGGCTCAATGGAATGCCTCTATAGTTTATGTTGTTGTGAACTTCAAGAAATTCTCCCACCACCACAAAAAAAAATAAAAAAAAATTATCAGAGCCATACTTATGTCATGGTGCTGTCTTGCTCACTTACATGTAATGGTGGTTTAGTGGGATTATTAATATTCCCCAGCAATTCCCTTCACCAAAACCCCAGAACTGTCCCAATTCAGCCCAGCCCAAAGCAGATCATTGCTGATCCATAGAGCAATGGCCAATGAGTCCACAAGGCAAAGTCCCAAACAAGGCAAAGTCCCAAACAAAGTCCCAAACAAGGCAAAGTCCCAAACAAGATAAACCCACCAGGCAAAGTTAAATCCACAACACAAGAGGGTTCACAAGGCACATCCAAGTCAAAGCATTGTGGCAATCCAAAGCAAGGCAGGAATCACAATGACCAGGAAAAATACAGCTGGAAAATGAACATGTTCGCATCGCCTCCATCTGTCTGCTTTGCTGAATGGGCAACTTCTGGTACAGCCCATGAAGGAGGGCAAGGGTGCCTCCTCGTGAGTAATTGGGCTGACCTTCATTTCTCCTGCCTTTTCTCTGCCCTACATGTTAACAGATTGGGAGCAGAAGGCAGTTCCTCTTCCTCATCACTGTCTGGCTACAGCTGCATGCTTTCCCCATTTGAAGCTTCAGGGCTGTCCTGCTGCAGCTGTGCTTCAGCCAAATCCTCTCAGATGGCTGCTTGGAGCTATTGACCAACTCGTCTCCAGACATGCCTGGAACTGGTTCATCCTCCTCCAAAATGTTATCTGGAGTGGTATCTAGGGAAGCGTCCAGGGGAGTCATCACAGTCACAATAACACTGTTAGGGAGGAGCAACAGAACTAACTAACTAAAAATGCTTTTTCAGACAAAAGTAAGAAGAGAAAGATATGAATAATAGGCAGGAATTTGCATTATCTGCCTATCTTCTACATCTCTCATAAGACATACAACTTTCTAGAGCTACTATAATTTGTCAGTGCCAAAAGCCTTTGTTGCTTAAACTTTACTCATATAATAATGGTAGCAGAGATGGAAAATAGGACACTCCTCTCTTTCACACTTTAAAGAAAACTGGCATACATATATCCAATTTTCCATTTTCATCAGCTTCCTGAACCTGAATGGTTCACCATAGTGAGATGTACATTGCATCAGGCAGCAAGTCCCAAAGCTTTTTTTAAAGACTGGTCCTTGGCCAGTGATTTGGTAACTGTATCTGCCATCATATTATCAGTTTAAAAGTGTATCAATTTTACCTGCCCCCTTTCTTCAGTTTACGTGCCTGCACTGGGTTTTTATTTCCTTTTTTTTTGCTTAGGCAACTTCCCTGGACATACTTGATTCCTGTGGATCAGATAGACCTAAAAAACTATCTTTTGGTTTTGACTGAGCAAGTAACTTCCGCTTTTGTTCTTTTTAAATTTCAATGCAAGATAGTGGCTAATATCTTCAGATGTTTATTTTACTTCTTTATTTAAATTGCTCACTGTCTGTAAGCTATCTTTTTTATCCGCATGGATCAGCCTTTCCCTGGTCCAAGCCATATTTTGCAATATTGGATTGAGTAGACCAGACCACGCTTTCGCTGCTTGCTTTAGCCTATGTGTGGATTTCTGCAATTTCCAAAGCAGCTTTTCTTTCTGTGAGTTCTTAAAACCTGGTGGAACATAAATATCCTCTTTCAGATCATCATGCAGAAAGACTATTTAATATCTAAAGATTCCATATAAAATTTTATAAATGCTGCTACACATAATAGAATTCTGAAGCTTGCATCTTATATTACTGTGAAAAAAGTACTTGTCATAATCCTTGGCATAGTTTTGGGCTCTAAATGTGTGGCACGTTTTCATGAACATCAGACTTTGTTTTAAAAATCTATTTACATCCTATAGCTTTTTTTTTTTTTTTGCTTTTTTGGCAGTTCTGTTAGTATGCTCATGCTTCGAATGTATTATATAAAAACCCATAGTAGATTTCTGGAGAAGGCTGTAGTGCTGGGAAAGATGCAAAGACAAATAAGAAAATAATAAAGGAAAATATTTGTAGCTCAGGGTTGACACGAGGGATCCTTGGCGCTCTCTGAGCTTGATCGTTCTCTTGCAGATGTTTCACGACCCAAACTAGGTAACACCATCAGTGCTAGTCTGATGATGTTACCTAGCACTGATGATGTTACCCAGTTTGGGTAATGAAACATCTGCAAGAAAACGAGCAAGTCCAGAGAGCACCAAGGACCCCTCACAGATAAGAAAAGGATGACCAGCAGGAATGGGGATGGACTCAGTTAGAGTGGAGATGGATATACTATTGGAAGATGTGAAGAACCAGATTAGGGACAAAATGTCAGGAAGAAAATCTATGTGGTTGCTAAGAATTGACATCAACTTGATGGCACATAATGTTCAGAGGCAAGATGGGCTGCTACACAGACTATAGACAACTGAACAGAAACTGCCTGGACCCCAGTCTTTATAGGTGATGTGTATTCTGATTGGTCTTTAGCCGAGCTGGTTTGTCATTGGTGCAGACTGGTGAAGTCTGCCCCCCATTGGTCCTTTGTTTGTATTCAATCCTAATTGGTCATTCCTCCCAATGAGGCACCACCACCACAATCATTAGGAAATCTCTTGCTTAAATCTTTAAGCTGAGTACTGCTCAATGCCAGCCAGGAAAACCTGCATCAGTATATTCTGTTTATTTTTCTGTACAACTTGTTTTCTGTATAAACATAGTACTATTTAAGTTTCTCAAATACTCCACTCTTATTGGTTCAGAGATAGTGTGACAGTCTATGAATGCGATAAAGTCTTTTTTTCTGATCCATCATTTTGGTTAGCACAGGACTACAAACATTTTAAAAAAATAATAAATGGCTGACTGGCTGACTTTTCCAAATTTAAGCCAAATTTAAGTCTTTCTCCTTTTTCCTTTAAACAATAGTTTGGGTGCCTTTGCTTCTTGAAGGACAAATTTCAGTCCAATGGTTAAGTCATTATTCTTACCATAAATGGTTAGTCTACCATTTTCTTAATGGTAGACTAATCTCTATAACCAAATCTTCTATGCCATTATTGTAATGCATCCTGTATTTGCTTCTATTGCCTAAGTTCCAGCAATTTAGTTACATTTTGTTTCCATTAACATTACATCATAGTTCTTTTAAGCAGCATAGAGACCATTATTAAGCACACTTTTAAAACCATAAGATAATACAGACTTATGTAATTTGCATCCAGTTCAGGTACATAATATCCCTGTTTTCATTTTGAATCACCAACATTTCAGTCTAATACTGCTATTTTCAAGTACATCTATCAACATTCCATTTGCTAAATTAACTTTTTATACGATACATCAAGGCTTATAATTACAGCTTTGTTGCAGATATATCAACTTGTTGCACTGCTACCTAGCAAAAATAATATCTATTTTTCTTTTCAAATTCAGAATCATGTCCAATTTCTAGTAAACATTTATTTGCCAACATAAATAATGTTTCTCTGTCTATAACCTTAGGGCTGTTTTTAAAAACATTTTATATTCTTGACTTTGCCTTTAGGAAATTTGATTCCATTATCTCTCTCTGTTGTATGGATTTGAGCTCTGTAAAATTTACATTCTCTCTTAATATGTTCATTTCTGTTCCAGATCACATATCTCCCCTTTTCCTTGTTTAGGGAATTCCTTTCCGTTGCATCATTCAAATAATGCTGGTAAGTTATTAATTACATTTTAGTAATTGCATTCTCAAAGCAAATTTCATCATTAAGTTTGATTTATTGAATTATGTATTTATAGTTTTCTGTTAACAAACTTAATCACAATTCCTTAATGAAATTATCAGAAAGGTTTGCATCATTTTGCTTTAATGTGCTCTGACTAGAAAGATACTCTGACACATATTCTAATAAACTTTCCCTTCTCTGATAATTTCAATTTACTAGTTTCCTGAGCATTGAAGCATTGTTGTTCATTCCTGAGTGTGCATATTATATGCCTGATCTCTTTTCCTAGAGCACAATTTTGAGCCAACCAAATCTTTGGAGAAGTCCAGTTTTTCAACCAGTGTCTCTACCTTCATGTTCTTGATCAGACCTGGGTATTTTATAGCACACGGGCCATATCTGGCCCTTTGGCTGTTCCAGACCACGTGAGGTTAATTGAAAACCAGAAATCAAATGTAAATGAGTGCACACAGCACATTGATTTATATATTTGTAAAAATTTATTAGCCGTTCATCTTATCATATGTAACTCTGTGTGGGGTTTACAATATTAAAGATAAATCTGTATAAAACCCAATGATATGAATGCTACAAAAAAATCAACCTACCTAAAACAAGAGGAGAGAGGGAGTATGGTAAAAAGGGAGGGGTTGGGATCTATGGTTAATCTATCAACCATCCCAATGTGAAGCCCTTCCATTGGAGCCCCAAATCAACTGGCATGCAGCAAAACTGCATTGCTTTTATTCTGAAGGCATAAATTGATTTTTTTTTTCAGTTTATGTGTCTTCATGCATGTGTGTTTTGATAACTTCACAGTAAACAAAACTATATAATTAACTGCTTTTACAAAGTGATTAAAATTAATATTTAGCATAATTAAGTTCAGCCTATTGGTTCGGCTCTGCTTAACAATCCCAGTTACTCATGTGGCCCCTTGGGAAAATTAATTGCCCATCCCTGTTCTAGATGTTGCATTGTTTACTATTTTCATATGGGAGACTTTTCTATTTCTGACAGACTTTTCAAAAACACAATGCTGTATGCATGACCAAATGTCTGGAAATAGATTTGAATTGAATTGAATTGACTAGAGTGATTTGGGGTGTTCTGGGTCTCAGGGTTTAATTCTGGGCTGAGACCATAACCTTTGCTTTGACAAATTACTGTGGGCATTTTCCAGCTGAATTTGTACCTTGTACTCACCCAGGCAACAACTCCAATATCCAGATCAGAGCGAGTAGACAGTTTAGTTAGCAAAAATATAACTTGATGGTCATTTATTAAATATTAGCAAACATTAAAAAACCCAGTTAACTGGCAAAATTGAGACGAAAGGTGGGAAGAAACAGGGAAAAAAGAAAAACACGAACAACAGGCAAGAATTCACTTTCTCAAACTTTTCAGAGCCATTGGAAACAATACTGTGGATTATTAGCATGGGAGGAGCTTTTAGCTTTTTTTAGGTTTAACCCTTTATGTATATACTGTTAGCAAAATAGGAATGGAATGTAGAATAGCAAGTGACCCTCTCCTTTTCTGCATCCTTAAGAAAAGTGTCTGATGGATGGAGATGCTCTCTTCAACAGAAACAACAGTGTAAGGCAGGGATGTCCAACCTTGGCAACTTTAAGACTTTGGAATTAAACTTTCAGAATTTCTCAGCCAGTCATGCTAGCTGGGGAATTCTGAGAGCTAAAGCTCACAAGTCTTAAAGTTGCCAAGATTGGATATTCCTGGTATAGGGGGCTACTTAATTTTTCTATGTAATTTTAATGCAAAATTCACTTCAAGGATTTTAACATATTCCCTATTTGCAAAATAAAGGCAATTTCCCCTTGTTCGCCTTTTCTTGTCAAGCTTCATATGTATTTTCTTCAAGCCACTGAATAGTTTTAGTAGCTCTTCTTTAAAATATTTTTCAGAGTTTTTACTTTTTATTATTATTATTCAGGAATGTGTACATACAACCTATTCCTCTTTCAATGTTCCAGGTATTACGTTTTTATATTTGGCGTTCTCTTGCACTGATTTTAAATGTCCTCTTTGTTTTTATAGCTACTGTTGCCCCTATTTTTAAAAGCTAGCTTTTTCTCCCTTGCTTATCAACCCAAAAGACTCCTAGGGAGACTAAAACAAGTCCCTTAGACACTAAGAATCCATTCATAGAATCCTTTCCAATTTCTTGCTCTAAATAATTTATAATTGATTATTCTTTAATGAGAGAGAGACACACACACTCATGTCAGTTTCATTATTTAGAAGTGAGAGTGTCTGAAATGTTAAGTTGTGTCAGAAATATAATGGAAGATAAAATGCTTAATATTTCTCCAAAAATTAATCACCAGTCTTAACATTTTAGTTTTTTAAAATTTGGCTGATCAGAGTTTGTGAAAGTTAAACAAGCAAGAATTTTTTTAAAAAATAGTCTAACATTATTTACTTAAGTCTTTCTATGAATGGTTTATTACAGAAATGCCAAATTGTTTTTAAAATGTAACACAATAAAATGCAACTAAAATAAATTACACAGATACATGGAACAGCTATAAGGCTATCAGGGACTGCAAGGAGATATCTTGCAAAATGAGATTCATATTAATGTGATATAGAAATGCATCCCCCTTTAAACTGATCCTATGTGCATGCATGTTTTATTTAGAAATCACTTCCCAAGACCAGGACAAAGTCAACAATGCTTTGATAAAGGCTGAATACTAGAAATAAAAAAATATTAGCTGTCGATTATTTTATGTTCCAACACAGTGAGTGAGCTGCCCTTGTTTTTCACATTCATAGCTTGCAGTGGTAAAGTGTAATGTTTTGGGTGTAACACCCTGGAGTGGAGTGAGCATCACGGCTCCTCTGGAGGTACTGCATGAGTTGGTGGAACTAGACCTATCATAAACTCTCTTAAGATGAGCCCGTTTAAATTGTCAGGGAAGGATCAAGAGTGCAAGGTTGGGTCAATAACTCCTTTGTGCTCTTGCTTGCCAAAAGGGATACTGCTCATGTGGGACATCTGTCAGTGACTGGCCCTTGTGATTTTTTTGCTATGACTAGTGAGGTGAGTTCATATCCTTCCGTGATTAATTTCCTACCACTTCTGGCACTTAATTGCTTCCAGAAGACTAGGCTATTGTCTATTCTTCCTCCCTCCCTCCCTTTGGTGGTACTTTATCACTGGAAGTTTTTAAGAAGAGATTGGATACCCATGTGTCTGAAATGGTATAGGATGTCAGTCCTGCCCCAACTTGGTCCCTTAAGCAGGAACGACCTTCAACTGCATGTGAAGTGAAAGATTTACTTTACTGAAGGCCAAGTGGATTACAGTGTAGCAAAGCTCAAACCGAAGTTCATGTGCCAAACTTTCCCAGTTAACTTTCCCTATCCAATTGCTCCCTGGTTACTCCCCCCTTGCTGGTTCCTTATTGTCCAATTGCATTTGAATAAATTATTTTGGGAACAATCTTCAATGGCAGGCTGGTTGGGCAGCCATTGCATTCCATTCACCAGCTTTTTGAGTTTGAGCTGGAGTCTCTGCAAGGTACTGTGAATAGTTACTTCCCCGCCCCACCAGTTCTCTCCCCGCATAGTTCATGGGAGACTGGCAGCTAGCAGATGTGAAGCTCAAGTATACGATGACAGTTCTGACATTGGGTTTCCTGCAGGGAGGTGGACTAGAAAACCTCCAAGGCCCCTTCCAACTTTGTTATTGTGGTGCAATAGATTTATTTTTCTGATACCATGATGCTATTACATTTCTAGGAGGGTGATAATACTTATGTTATTTCTCTGGCCAGAACTCTGATAAAAATTATTTGGTAAAAACCTGTGTGTTTATGATCAGGATGTGACCTCATTATTAGAGGAAGTAATATAGAATTCTGCTTTCTTTCTCAGAAAGTTTGCAAATTAATTCAGAAAATAACAGCTGTACTTCTACTAAGTCCAATCAGCAGCATAGGTGCATGATCCAAAAAGCTGATTCTTTTGTGCCAGACAATGTCTCCATCATCTGCAAGTTAGACTGTCTTTCCAGATCAGAACTGAAGTTCTGATTCTGAAATTCTGAATTACAAAACCACGTTTTATAAAGAAAGGTGCACAACAACAAAAGGCATATGAGCTACTCAGTAACAGTAAGTCCCAGCAATCACCATTTTCTAATGAACAGATTATAAAGGTACAACATTCCAAGTAGAAAAAAAAAACTTGCAGAGAAGCATTTTTCTACATTATGAAGCCGAAGTGGGACAATGTCCAGCAAATCACTGTGTATTCCTGGCAAGTGATGCTTCATTAGCACTTCTGAATTGTTTTAACTCCCACTTGATATCCTCGATATAAATGTTTATGATCATGTAGGGACTAGGGGAAACAATTAGTCAAGGCACAAATTACTGCTAGGGTGCCTGCAACCATTCACATTCAAAGAAGAGAAGCAGCTATCTGCCATTTGTGACTTGGAAGTTCTCAGCGGAGTGTCCAATAAAGATAAACAAAGTCTAATTTTATGGCTTTTCATCTACCTCCTCCAATTAGATCTGTTTAATCCAATTTCACAGAACTTTGTGTTCTCTCACATTTTAAATGATTACCATTAGAGACTTGGGACAGGAAAAAGCAAGAAAGTACCCATTATGAACTACAGCTCATTGTAATTTAATGCAGAACATAAATGGGTGCATTTTACAATATATTTATGATATCTGACCTGAATTACCAAAGGATCTCCTGATCCACTTGTATTTATTGTGAAGCAGGGAAGAAAAATAAAAAGTAGTTCATAATTAAGCTAAGAAATGTGCTGCCATAACTTTGGCAATTGAAAGAAAAAGGTTCAAATTACTGCATTCGGTCCTCAGGTTAACTAGAACTAAATCCCAGTGTCGTTTACAACTACATAGATGTAGCAGTATAGTATGGTCTTACAATCTGAGTCAAAGCACAATTCCCTGGAGATGTTCCCTCTGATTCAGAGAAACTGATGTGTTGCAAGTCGGTGCCTTCCAGATGTATTGGATTAAGCCTCTCATCTTCTCAAGACAGCAAGGGTAATGACCAAACTATCTGGGAGAGATTGGAGACACTAAGTGACTCAAGTTACCGGGCATAATGAAAATGGTATATATACCCAAATATTTCCATTGCTGCAGGTCTAGCTTCTATTTTGTTACAATGAGGTGCCAGCTGCTACATAAGTCACAACTCATAAAACTGAATGGGCTTATTTATTTTATTAAGTTACAATGAGTAGATGATCTGAGCCAACAAGAGAATCCTGGCTAACACATACCAAATAAATTCAAATTAGAAACAGGCGTCTAAAGTTTAACAGCATTTTCTCCCCTCTGAAACCTCAACACATGAAAATGATAGAAAAACCACAAGCCTTTCAGGGTAACAAAAGAGCACAAGTACGGAAGACAAAATGTCTTTAACTATGGTAGACTGGTGAAATATTGGCATTGTGCATTGAACCAACCTGAAATTGGTAACAAGGATTTCAGCATCCATATGTGATAACGGTTTAACTAAGTTTTGGGGAAAGGTTTGGGGGTTAGAAACAATCAACATAGGACAATGTAGGCTAAGTGTTGAATAGATTGTTCTTAAAAATATGTGTTTTTTCCCAAAAGGCAATTGAACTTCCTTGTTTTTTCTTCTTCTTTCTTTGAAAACATTTCACTTGTCATCCAAGAAGCTTCTTCAGTTCATCTGCCTTTTGGAAAAAGCACCTTTGGGCCAATTATGACCTGGATGATTGAGAATCTCCATAGACATTCCTTGTTCTTGTGATGATCTGTTTCTTTACATACAGCATAGCAGAGAGAAGAAGATACAGCCAGATCATGGAAATTCTTATTTTATGGTATTAGTCCACCAAACTCAATCATAAAAGACTGAGGATTGAGAGGGCTAAGAAATAACTAGATTTTGCATATCGACAAAGCAAGAAGATTTATAATGTGTGGTCTAATCTGCCTGCTACATTTGCACATTCTGTCCATACAAGTGCTTATTGGCTTAATCGCCTTCAATAGGGGCAATTTATTGTTTTCATTTAAATGTCATGGGGCCATGGTAAAAATGTATGGTTGATGCTTTTCCACATTGTCCCTTGAGAAAACCAGGGCAAGTGTTCATGAGTTGGACCAACAGGTTGCTGGAACCTTGACTAACTAGAACAGCAATGAATCTACATAGGAGAGCTTCACAGTAAGATGTGATCACACCTCCTAATGTGACTCCATGGCTCTGTTACTTACAGCTAAATTACATTATTATGACTTTATTGTTGAATCCCAATTCTCCTAATTATAGCCTAGAGATCTATTATTTGATTTTGTAACACCAAGTGCTTCTTTTCTAAATCATGTAATCTCTTGTAGCTTATTAATGTCAGGTTTGCGTACACACAGGGACTTGGTTGTTTGCCAGGCAGAATCAAATTTTCAAATTTTCACTGTGTTAGTTGCAGGGATTTGCTTGTTACAATCTAATTATATTGGCACTGAAAGCAAAATTATATTATAAAGCACTTTAACTCTTTCACTGGAACACATTTGCATATGTTAAGTGTCCTCTTTGCCATTGGTTTATTAGCCTTTTCATTTGAAACTCTACATAAAAGGTAATTATTTGTATAATGTTAACTCTTTCTATGCATTGTAATATGATTTCCATTTCATTAAAATGTTCGCTGAGCCCTTTATAGCACCTGAAAGATTAAGAATGTGTTTGCGATATGGATGGTGACAGACTAAAACTCAGTCTTAAAAATAAGATGTGCATTAGTTACTTCACTGTGCTTGTAGGATTATAACCACACATTTATGCAAAAGGATCTCCATACAGTTCTTTAGTCTAGAACAATTTAAAAAGGTAAAGAGTCCCTCAAGTCAAGCAAAACTCCTAATAACCACATGGTCACAAATATGTAGTTTTCTTGGCACATTATGGAGGTCGTATGTTACTGCCTGGGACAATTCAATTGAGGCATAACTCTGGAATTTCCTGTTGATCTGTCATCCAAGTATTATGAAATCCAACTGCACTTTAGACTGGCTAAATGCTTTCACCTGGCTGGTACAATACAAATAATAGAATAACAGAGTTGGATGGGACCTTGGAGGTCTTCTAGTCCAACCCCCTGCTCAAGCAGGAAACCCTATACCATTGCAGACAAATGGCTGCCC
>JANHFL010005918.1:26879-49399 GCA_032468155.1 Oxyrhabdium leporinum
CCAACTGCACTTTAGACTGGCTAAATGCTTTCACCTGGCTGGTACAATACAAATAATAGAATAACAGAGTTGGAAGGTACCTTGGAGGTCTTCTAGTCCAACCCCCTGCTCAAGCAGGAAACCCTATACCATTGCAGACAAATGGCTATTCAATCTGTCCCAAAGGTGCTTTTTCAACTATGACCTGGATGATTGAGAATCTTCATAGACAATTAAGACAGTCTTGTCTTAAAAACTTCAGGTGAGAAGTGAATGTGATCAGTTGTTCATATCAAATAAAAGCTAAATTATTTCTCCAGAGATGACAGGGTATAATTTTATATTGCCTAGTAGTGCTAATAACACCACATCTAACAATTATTCTAGACATTCTGATAATTTTTACTTTCATTTTTTATTTTCAGATATTAATGACCTTGTTATGCTAAACGTACTAAATTCTGTTACATCATGTTGTTATTTTTTACAATATTTATTTTTAACATGGATTTGTATATTTTTATATCTGTTGTTTTTATATGGGTTGCTGTTGTGCCCCCCACCACTGGAGCAGATTTTGATGAGATGGGTGGCTATGTAAATTTGATAAATAAATAAACAAAATATGCAAATATGCAGTCAATTGACTGATATGTGCAGATCGTTTTATAATTTGTTCTTTTTGTATGAAACCACTTTTATATGATTGCGTTTTATGATCTTTGACAAAAATAAAGACTTGTTCTTCAATTGCAACATAGCCAAAAACTTGACTATGTGGGCTGAAGCTGATGAGGTGGAAATCTCTGATTCTCACAACAGAGAAACCCATTTTATTAACATGGGACCATTTTCAGATCCTTCATGGCTGGGAAATAAGAAGCTACATGGCCACTAATGAAAAGGCAAGAAAGAGTCCCAGTATTTAAACCTGAAGACTACATGTGTAAATGACAGGACTCTAGAATACAATTAGAAAGTACCTCATACCCATAGCTTCCTAGCTATCTAACTTTCTTGTTTTTCTTGAGGAATGCAGAATGGGGATGGAGTTTGATTGCTGTACCTGGCATGAAGCTTTGATGTTTACTATGTAGCAGATTTCATAACTTGAGAGTTTCTAAATATGCTCACCTATCATTCAAACCACATGGAGCTTTACAGTGCTCCATATAGAAAATGATCAAAATCTAATTACAATGGTCATCATTTTTTGTTCTTATTATATTTAATCCATATTTTCATTATACATTCCAGGAACGTCTTGGAAAGTTCTTACACTCTCTAGCGTCTCTCTTCCCAGATAAAGAATACCACTTAAAGATATTCCTCTCAATTTTTGTATTAAAAGATATTAAACTTGGCCTGCAAAACTAAACAATGTGTTACAGGTAGTCCTTGACCTATGATCATAACTGAATCCAATATTTCAGTTGTTAAGTGAATTTTGCCCCATTTTACAAACTTTTTTTCAGCCACAGTTGTTAAACAAATCACTGCACTGCAGACATGCCATCGTTATGTAAATTTGACTTCGCCCATTTAACTTTGCTTGTTGGAAGCTGGCTGGGAAGGTTACAATGCCAATTGCCAAGCACCTGAATTTTGATCACATGACCCTGGAGGTGCTGCAACAGTCATAAGTGTGAAAAACAGTCATAAGCCACGTTTTTCAACTTTGAACTAAACAAATGATTATAAGACGATGACTACCTACACACTTATTTTCCAAAAGTGTTAGGCTAGCATACAGTGCTCTTTTCCATTCTGCATTCTCATAACAATACTGTGACATACAAAGTTGTGTTTGTGTGACTGGTCCATGGTCAGCCAACAAGCTTGTGACCTGGGGCACTTGAACCTGTCTGTCTGCAGTTTTGCACTCACAAAAATTAGCTCATTAGTGCTCAAAGTATACAGAGTTGTCTGCTTTAATTTTTTTCTGCAATGTCCATTTTTTTTAATGCAGTAGATGGAGACCCAAAGGAGATCTGTTATTTAGGCAAAAACTCTTAGCATATTCAGAACCTTTAGCTGTGGCCTTTTAAGCTGACTTTGCTAGTTGATTTTAAGACATTTTTCCTATTATTACTCTGCAGTGCTTAAAACTATGCTGTTTCAGCTGAATTTAAAGTTGTTCATGTTCCAGTTATATATTCTTTTTTTTTCTGGGAAAATATTTAATACAATATTAAAGGTGATTCCAAAGGAGATTCCTACAGAAAACCAATTTTCAGTGGCAATGTGACCCATTAATGAGCTGTGCTCGGTGTCACCATTGTGCTGAGTACCTCCTAATGAAATACAGCAGGTTAATGGTTGTGGTACAGTGGACTTAAATATGAAACACAGCAGGTGCATACCTTAATGAGGTGTTAATAGTGCGACAGGTGCATGTAAATAAGGAACACTGAGGGTAGTAATGGGTTCCTCTGAACCTAGAAGCACAGTATAAATAATTATTCAGTCATGCTCTATTTGCCTGGTGATATTTGTTCCTCAGAAAATGAATTGAAAAACAATTTTAAATTAATTGTCCTTGTAACATTCTTTTCCAAAGGTATTTCAGGACATTTCTAAATTGCGTTATCCATCAAGAACACAAAACCCCCTGAGTTCTATTTAATCCATTCAACTCAAATACACTTCCACTCTCAAGGCTACAGCATCTTTCATCCATGCCATCTTCTGAATGTATGGAGTTCAACTTCCAGCAATGGCCAAGGTTTCTAAAAATCCAAGAAATTTGAACTCTGCAAATCTAAGCCAATCATTAGCATGAACATTTTCCATATGTGTGAAAAGAACCTGGGGCTGAGAAATGACTGTAACACTAAGTTCACTGTCTAAGGAACAGATACAAAAGGTTAGTTTGATGAACAGATGCAAGGTTTTCCTTTATCTGAAGAGGTCGACCTGCTTGCTATTTCATAGGAACATCATTAAGAGGAAACAGAATCAGGCTCCACCTTGGGACATTTCAGAGGAAAAATTAGATCTGTATAAATAATAATTCATTTGCTGAATTTCCTGTAACCTGATTCCTTGTTAATAAAGTTTTTTGTGAGATTTTGCTTTTCAGTTTGAAGCAACTGTGAAAACAATAACAGAATAATAGAGTTGGAAGGGACCTTGGAGGTCTTCTAGTCCAACCCCTGCTCAAGCAGGCAATCTATACCATGCTTGCCCAATTTCTTCCTAAAAACTTCCAGTTGGAGCACCCACAACTTCAGGAATCAAGTTGTTCCACTGATTAATTGTTGTAAATGTCAGGAAATTTGTCCTTAGTTCTAGGATGGTTCTCTCCTTGAAGCACCAGTAATGAGGCACAACAACAATCATCGTTGGGCAAGTAAAAATGGAATGCCCCAGAGCAATTCCAACTTCTAAACTCAGCAATCCCATTTCCAAATGGTTGAAGTCTATCCAAACCAATGAGGTCAAAATGCTGTCTACACCTGACTGAGATAATATAGTCAATAAGGCAACTTGTACATTAAAATGTAGCTCAATATGAAAGCATAAAGATCTAAATAGTTTGAAAGAAAGGCATGATTATAACCTTACACTACAAAACATTTTTGATATTTAAAACATATCCCTAATTAGAGCTCTACTGTATGTATAAAAAGAGGGCTTTTTCTTGTAAGTTTCAAATGTTTTCTGAATGGATGGAAAAAAATGTTTTCTTAGTCTTGTCTTAAAATGAAAGCTTATCTTGTGAGCAAAGCTAACAGGCACTTTGGATAACTTATCATGACATATCATGCTGGAAAAGTGACACAGAGCTTCATTAACATGACATAGTGCTTCCATAACAACTCCCGATTGTAAAGCATCTTTCTCATTCCCAAAAGAAAAATATTTACTCCAAATGCAGATTGTTGAGATCAGTAGCTAATTTGGTATCTGCCCATGTTTAAGGCACTTCTGAACACTTACACGCCATATACAATTGTAGCATTATGATCAGACTATAAGGCAAGCTACAACTGACAGCACAATAGAATATAATAAAAGAAGATGTTAGCATTCCATTAAGAATGCTGGTCAGGAAAGAAAAACTATGTGAGGCAAGCTAAGATAAAGATGTCTTCTTGACAACAGTAAAGTTACATATCTGTTTATTGTTTTGTGTTCTTCACAGGAGGCATATACTTTGTAACCGATGAGTCAAGTTAGCATCAACATGAAATTTAGTAATCTATTGCTATTCTTACTCTGCCCACTTCCAGGAGTTCGATCCTGGGTGGCTCAAGATTGACTCAGTCTTCAATCCTGAGGTCAGTAAAATTAGGACCCGGACTGTTGGGGGCAATATACTGACATTTGTAAACCACTTAGAGAGTGCTGTAAAGTTCTATGAAGTGGTATATAAGTCTAAGTGCTATTCCTATTTTGTATTGTTAATATTCAAGAACAGATATACACAAACACAGCAGCTGGCTATATAGTCTGAACCTATCCGCTATTCTTCTTTCAACTCATATAATATTTGGGTAAAGGTAAAAGTATAAAGAACAAACAAAATAACACCAAAGCTTAACCCCTCATGAATGCTCACTGCAATATAGGAGAAAGTAATTTGCCATGTGATACGGCAAAAGAATGAGGAAAAAAAACACATTTCAAACAACCAGGTTTGAGTAACAGTCAATAATGTTCAGGAATTTTAATCAATAGTTAAGAGTTTTGAATGTTGCTCTCAACATCAAAAGGACCAAGTTTCATGTAAGGCATTGGGACTTGGACATCAAAATTCCATTCAAAATTTGAGAAAATTCCATTTCATTTGAAACATGTGCTTCCAAATGCTGACTGATATGGACTGAGAAAGCCATTAGAATGCAGATGGAGGAAAAAATGAGAGAAGGATTATCTATTAGATTAAAAAAAAAGAGAGGTTATACATAGAGCCACTCAGTATGGCTTTTTCAACAGAGGACCCATACATCAAAGTATTCCACTAGAAACCTTTTCTTTCAGTACAGACTCTGTAATTTTAATTGATTAATCAACCCTATCCAGATTTCGGATCAACTGTTAGGACCATAGCATACCCAGAGGTATTTTCTGAGACAAAAACTACACAATTATCTAGGTTAGGGGCTGAGCATGACTTGTTAGGCTGTACATTGTTTCAGGAATTCAGTTGAATTCAAGGTGAAGAGAAGCAAGATATTCTGAGGAATTTTTTTTCTTGGAGGAAGTTTGAAATTTCATTTTAAATTTTTCTAAATCCTATTTCAAGGCATGAATTCTAATTTTTAATTTTTCCAGCTTCAAAATGTCTAGAAACCATATCATCAGTTTTCAGCCTCTCTGGTCAGAGGTCACTCTAGAGGGTGAAAAAGAGAGATTTGACTTGTTCATTCCTGTTCTTGACTAGATCTGGAATCAGACAGATATTTTTCAGTAACTTTTGTGAGATTTTCAATTTCCTGCCCAGAAAGTAAGTCTTAACTTAATCTTGACAGTATTAAAGTAACATGTTCTGGGAGGAACTAGCCATTCTTGCCTGACTTGTCATCTGTACCCAATGAAAACTGGTGTCCTTTTTAATCAACAGACCTTTATGATTACTGCTTTTGGATAATAGCTATGCTCTATTTTTTTTTTTTAAATACTAACTGCAATTTGTGCTGCAATAAAAAACAGATATACATTAAAAGACATTCCCATGTTCACCACTCCATCCTTTAGTGTACTGTGTGGACTAGATCAAAAGCTTATCATGTGTGACTTTCCATATTTGTCCTATACTTGATGGTATTTAGTGTTATATTTTTTTATCATGAATCTGATCATAATGTACTGAAAGTTCCAGCAAAAACTATATTCCTTTTCTCCAGATGGTTTTACAAATCCCCCGCTCTTTGCAGAACATGAAGAACTGAACACAAGTTCACAATATTTTTGCTTGGATTTCTATTTTAAAACAGCAGTTCAGTAACATTTTGAAAATAAAACATCTTTTGACTAAACAAAGAATAAGTATCTAAATAATTTCTGACAATTAAATACCTTCTTATATGAGCAAGAATACACATCACGAACATTCACAGAAATTGTTTTTTGCTGTTATAGCTCCCAGAAATGGATTAAAGAACTGGTGTGAACCAGAAGATGTTACATTATGAACACTTTTTATTTCTGCTTATTTATTTTATCTTTTTCCACAAGATATAAACTGGTATGCTTAGTTATAAAAACATGCTTAATTGCATATTGCATATATGCTCATTTGAAAAGAAAAATGTTTTTCAAGTAAAGTTTAAAATGTTTAAGAAAACATCTGGACATTTTTGTAAAAGGATATGAAAAGAATGTAGGACTCAGATTTTCTTAAAAGACAGCATGTTAAAAATGTATTTAATACTAGGGGAAAAACGTGTTCATAGTGATCTTTTCATTTTTAATGTTCTGCTGCTAAATAGGACTTTGATAATGGCATCCATAAATGCTCACACCTAAAGCTGAAATAAATCTGAAAATAAATTTACTTCTTTTTTTTAAAGATTTAACTCTGGGTGGTATACAATAAAATATAAGCAATAAACAAAAACATATAAAATTAACATTAAAAATAAAGATTACATTAGAGTTAAAAAATTTAAAATTATAGAATAATGACAATGAAACATCAAAAAGGGAGGAATCTCATGATGACCATTCAAGTAGCAAAATTTCATAGTCACAATTATAGGATAAGCAAGACCAGACTTCTCAGCAGTATCGATTCATAATGTTTACCTAAGTTGGACACTAATTGAATTTGAGTTTGGTGTGTGCAAAGAGTGTGGTAAAAAAATCAAGGTGAGATTGAAGTTCCATCTGTTTGTTTTTACATGCACCACACATAAAATATATAAACTGAACAAAATTGAGGAGGCTTATTTTATCTTTTTGATTATGTGTACCTCCCTGCTTGAGATAATGGGTGATACTGAAAGTGAACAAACAAACTCTACAAGCATAACATTGTGCTGTTAAAAACAAACTTTAATATGCTTAGAGAAAGGAAACTAGGAAGACAAGTTGTACTGAAACCCAAGTTCTTTGAAGAATAATTGAAAAAGCTGGGATATTATTCTGTGGGTCAAAAAGGAATCATGCAGAGTATGGGGTCATGTTGTCTCATGTCAGAGAGCAAGATTAAAACTAACAGATGAAAATTTCAGGCAGCATGTTTGACCTAATAAAGACAACATAAAACATGAGTGGTTAATATGAGTGGTTTCATATTTTGTCATGAAAATGTGAGAAGATGAGCATTTGGTTACCTGCCAGAGAGCTGGAAAACTCTCTAGTACCCTTTGGAAACCAACTGGATCTTTCAGGGATCTGGAAAGTGCTATCCAAATGGATCCCACCACCCTAGAGGTTATCCATTAAAATGAAAAGACAGAGAAGCTATACTATTTTTTGCCTTTTTGCTATATTGTTTAGAAACAATCTACCAGGAAAACACCTTCTGTTCAGTGCTATCAAGATACTGAATAACATTCTGTGTAAATATGATAATTTTACGTCCTTTTGTAGTGTCTGAAGCTGAACAAGGATGTGTTACACTAAGCAATGATGAATTTGTGATTAATATAATTAGAAGAACTTAGCCTCAGCAGGAGTAGAGTATTTACAAGGAGATTCAATTAGGAGGTCATTCTGGTAAATACAATAGATGGGGGAAAGTAGCAATTAAAATTTTCCATATAAAACAATGCTCAGAAATTTCCACTCCTTAACATTTTCCTGTTCAGTATTACACATCTACATCTTAACTTGAAAGCTTTATATCCTGATTTAGATAGGTCAAAATGAGTATAAACCACATGCAAAAACACGCTGAAGCTATTTAAAATATTGATAGGGAATTGAAAGGGAATTGAAAGGGAATTATGTACTGATATCTTTCATGAAAAAGATCTTTCTCATTTTCTGAAAAGTTGTTCAATGAAACAGCTTCAGGCAAAAACTCCAGAACCTGAGCACAGACACAAAAGTTCAAGAGGGGGCTTCAGACAAAGGGTCTCGTGGCACCACATATTCTAGAATACATTTTTATAATCAAACCTGAAGCAATGCTCTGTCCTAATACTGAGCTGTTCCAGAGCCCATCATTAAAAAAAACAATGTAAAACTTAGTTGTCTCCTGAGTAGAATCACTAACTGCATATATCATCTTTGTTTATCCACTGCAGGATAAAGGCCTCTTCCGCATATTTCCAACCTATATGGTTCTGAGCTTTCTTTTGCCAATTGGGCCCACTTCTCATCGAAGAAGCTTCTTTAGTTCTGAATGATTGTGGAGAATGGAAGATCTTGTTTTTCTTGTATAAAGGTTCAATACAGCAATCTAATAGAATTGGCAAATCCCAAAACATTTTCTCTTTCTTTGTGGATCTCAACTACTACAGTATACATTTCCTTCACCCATAATGCATTGAAGTTCTGAACACTGTTCCTTCACATGAAGCTATGAATGGAAATAGAGAAGATTTATAACAGTTTTTCAAACATGCCTAAAGAAAACCATTATCATACCCTTTCAATTTATGAATATGAATCTGACCACCTGTTGAAAGACTAAGAATTGGCTCCAAATGTTTCACTCATTTACAACTATTCATTATAGTTAGGCCTGTAGTCAGTGAATAAAGATAAAATCAAAAACTTTCCCTAAAAAAAAATCACCTGCATGTCTTCAACTCCACATACTTCTTTTTCTTTTAATTTAAGGTTTAAGAAAAAATAATTGGAGGAAAGCTATTGTAGCCATTAGATAAATAACTTTCAGCAACCCAATTTGCATATGTGTTTTTATTTCAGTTGTCCATGGCACATCTACCTCACACAGATGGTAATGGGCAAACTCTCTGACTCAATTTGTTCCTGAGCTCAACAGACAAAATTGTTTTCCCAAGTCTTGAAAAATAACTTGGAAAATATGTCAAAGACTGGCAGTCTATACCTTTACAAGCTTATTTAGAAGTCACTCCCACAAAATCCAAAGGCCTTGCATCTTACAATTACAACAGAAACTAAGCCTGTTAGACAGATCCCCTTGGATCAGGGCTGTCAAACTCACGGCCCACAGGCCAGATGCATCATGTGCTGGCCACATCCATGCCCAGTTTAGCGAAGTGGGGTGGGGAAGCCCTGATATGTCACTGTGCCACTGTGACGATGTGAGTTTGACACCCCTGCCTTGGATGATCTGGTACGTTTGCTTATAGAAAAGCAAAAAAAGAGACCTTCATCTTGGCTGTTTCAGTTAGGAGTTGGCAAGCTGATTTACTCCTTATTTTTTTAATCTACAACTCCTACAATTCTTTGTCACTAGACATGGTGGCTTCAGCTAATGGGAACTGATCTAAAATGTCCCATTTCTAGCGCAAGTATTGTTAATTAAACATTGTGATGTAATGTGCTCAAGGTGGAAAATAGTTTGCTGCAATACTCTTTTGAATGCTTTATGCAACTATCGCAGCCTCTCTAGCTCATTAGATCAGCTGCCTTCTATGATCCTCATGGATGCATGTGTGTACAGACAGAACCCTTTTGCTGGAACTGCCAACAGACAACTGGAGAAAGCTCTTGAAGAAGCTATAAATGACATAGTTGCTTTAACAATCCAAAGAGTAGAACTTTGTTAACCAGCTATACATCTCTTTCAAAGCTGAGATACAGCGTTGTAAGGTTTGATCATCTCTGTGTTTAATTTAGCCACTCTGAACAGTGTTTATGGATACTATGTCATATATTTCTGCTCCTAATATTTTCCTTTTGCATTCTTTCGATAATGAATTGGTGTTAATAATTATATCATACATAGAAAACTATATATTAATCTATACCATGCATGTATTATATCAATTCATTACTATAATAAAAAAGTGATATCTAAAGCTCGGAGTGTCTATACATGCTGAGCTTTGTAGCTCTTTGACAGAAACCAAAAAGTATCCTTTTGATTAATTTGTATTCCTTCCATTCCTATATAGACACCTTAATTATACCTTTTTGTAGATTTAAAAAAATGTGAGCTTTTGGGAGGTTATTTTTTAATAGGAAGACTTCATTGCCCTTTTGTCAAGACTTAACTGCCCCTTTTAATTGTTTGGGGGAGAGTTTTGTCAGTGAAAAGGAAATAAATACAATGCAAAGCTTTAGAGTATATTTTATATTGGATTTCTTTAGATGAGAAGCCCCCCTGTAGAATGCTGAGCATACATTCCTAGAGAGAGAATTCTCTTGCTGGACTGCTGGAAGACTTCATTAACTAAAATCACAGTCGTGTCCCTTTAATATTTTCTGACTTACCTTTGATTTCAGTACTTGTGGACATCTAAGAAGGAAGTGAAATTACATATGCACTCTTCTTCAGGGCCCATTGTTTAATACTCTTAAAAATGCAAGAGCTCCCATTTTGATTCTTTTCCTGCTTTTCATTTTTTTTCCCCTGCATACCCCCCTACTAATCTGTGACAGGATATTTTCTGTAACAAAAATAAATAGGAAATGACACAACATCAAATCCAACTGCTGCTAGTTAGCAGTGAGGAATTGTAAAGCACACAAAAATGGGGGTGGGGTAATGGGCCTATGTAAATCATCTGTTTAAATTAATGACAAACAAAACTGAGTTCCCTTTGTGGTTGATTTTCATCTTAGCTGCACCCTGCAATAAAATAGTTATCAAAGAAAGCTACCAATTAGTTGTTAATTCAAAACATCTTTGGAAATAAGGCTTCAAATCTCAACTGATATCTTTCCAACAACCTCCTAATTGCAGCAAGTTGGTGGTAAAAAACATTGCATGAAATAAAAAGATGTATTTCATTTGCTGGAGAATAGATACTACCCTTCACTTAATTATTTCCAGAATTTTCTCATTATGCTGTGAGCTTTCTCAAAAGATTTGTTATGTATATGTCTATACTAAGATAGAAAAGAAAAATAAATGATTAGTCCTGAAATCATACACTTAATTTTTTCAGAAAATATTTGTGACCTTAGATTGAGTGGAGGGAAATTGTAAAATTTATGTCACTGTTACTTGTCTCCCTATGATTTTGTAGGGATGCAAACAATGCATTCTGACTCCTTTTTTACTAGGGTTCATTCCATCTCTGGTTTAATTAGAAGAAATCCTTCAATAAATTATGAAATTAGATATGCAATATACTACAGTTTTCAGTTCTTTCAGTTAACCTTTGTTTCTTCATATATTATGAGTATATATCTAATGATGCACACACAAACACATACCCACATTGATGGAATGAGGAGGTATATTTTCCTTTCTTTTAATCTTTCTGAAAAAGGGACGTACCAAACATTTGGTGTTTGAATCATTCCAGTGATGGCACAACCAGATTAGGATGGTTTCTGAACAGGACAAAATATTCCTGATGGCTGGTTCTGGTTGGAGCCCAAAATGGAGTTGACTTCTTCCAGATAGAACCCAGAATATGATTGTTCCTAGCAGGGGGGAAAAGTTTCAAAATGCTGTTTTTCAGCTGTTATGAAGTGAAAGGACTGATCAAGATAGAGGTTCAGGACAAAGAGGAACAAAACAAACATGACTCAAAGAAGCCCTCTCTTCTATTTCTCATTTGAGAAGACCAGTAGTACCAGGCAATCCTTCAACAGCTAAAAGCTGTTAGTTACTTGAACACAGTTTAAAAACCATCTTAGTATTATAACCTCAATCTTAACGTACATTATGTTTTTGTAGGCAAGTTTGACAGATGAAGTCCGACTTCATTCATATATTATACTTTTATTTCGTTACTTGACAATGCATTCTATTTATGTACCAAAGAAAACTTTGGCACTTTCTATCAGATGGCAGGAGTTCTACCTCCATCTTCCCATATGTAGCTAAGACCTGAGTGTACACCCACACTGAATTGTTTCTCTTTGCAGTAAAATGAGAAAAAATGACCATGTTTTTAGAGATTCTTGACAGTAGTGAAACTGCAGAATATGTTTTCACTTAAAAGAAGCATCATGAATTCATTTGTGCCCTTGCAAAGAAAAAAAAAAGCAGTTGCTTTTTGTCAGTCTTAATTCCCTGGGCTACACCAGTACAAATGGATCTCACCTAGGTTAATCTTCGAAAGGTGCTGCTCTTTAATCCTTCACCAATTTATAACAACTTTTTAAAGCAGAAAAGGTTTTTAAAATAAATATTTTCTGTCACACATGTACAACCTGTTGCTCTTGGACTCATCCACTAAAACTGTTCTATATGATTACCTCATTCTTCAGGCAACCAGATGTATGTTTTCGCAGGAAGCATTGATACGGTGGACATAGTGAATCTACTCAGAACATAAGTTCTAGAATCTTCATTTACCATTTCCTATTTCTGTCTCATCTGTAACTTCATAATTCTTCCCCTCCTTCTTTATATTTGGATACAGAGAATCCTATTACCGTATTAAAGCTGCTTGAGGAAATTTACAGTTTATACTGCATTTTCATACTGAAGATATGCCATTTTTTTTAATTCTAGCACGCAAAGATAAGGTTACTCATGTCCACCACAACCTTGACTCAGAAGCTCTTCAAGATGAATGTTTTAACTATGAAAGCCAATAATGTCGCAAGTATTGTGCCAAATGGTTTGATGCAATGATATCTCTAATTTGGCCTTTATTTGTTTTGTTTTGTTTTTGTTTTGCGCCTTTGAATCAGTATTGACTCTTGGCAACTACATGGACAAGTCACTGCAGTTTTCTTAGCAAGGTTTTTCAGAAGTGGTTTGCCCATGCTTCCTTCCTAGGGCTGAGACTGAGCAGTCCAAGGTCACTTAGTTGGCTTAATACCTAAACTCATGGGACTAGAACTCACAATTTCCTTATTTTTAATTTATGCCTTAACCACGACACCAAACTGGTTCTCAGTTGGGTCTTAGGAGGCATTGCATATTAAATCAGTTCTCATTTCTACTGTTGGCTTCATGTTCAGCGGAAGAATTTTTTTTAACATCAGAGCCTCACATGCACAGGGAAACTTTCATAACAGAACAGCAAAGTGGACAATAAGAAAAGGAATAGCTTGTTATGCTATACTCTTTACTGATTGAATTTTTTAAGTACAAATGCATTTTGGCAGCTTACATTAATCTATTACATTAGCTTTCATGGATCACAAACCAGTTCATTAGACGCATGGAATATATTGCTAGGAAAGGAGTAATACAGACACATATACACACACCAGCACACACATAACATATGTGTGTATGTACAGAGCTGTTTATATGAGTGTGTGTGTGTATGTATACACACACACACACACACATGAATATATACACACACATACATACATACACAGCTGTTCTTGGGTTGGAGAAAATGAGTGGAAGGAGGGCATGGTGAAATAAAGGATAAAAGACAAAACAGATAGTAATTACCAAAATTATTAAAAAGCAGTAGTTTGATATCACATCAACTTTCTTGTATTGATACAAGATAATACAAAACATTGGACTTTGTTAAAAATTATCTTGACTCAGGTATGTGTGATTCAAGGTCTGATGTCTCCCTGTGAACTGGGAGCTCTTTCTCCCTGGGCTTGGAATGAAAAAATAATAATAACCTACTTCTTCAGGCCTTGATCCAAGGCACTGTATTGTAACAAAACTGTCCTAAGAGAATTTATTTATCAGATTGTTGTATTACCTACTTAACATGAATACCGCTGAAGCTAGCCACTATTACCCACTATTCTCTTGTAGCTGTTGTCCAGATCCCTTTCTAATAGCTGGGATAGACTTTACTTTCCAGATTTCATTATTGTGTCCCTTAGCACGGTATTCTAAAAATAATCAAAGCAATTCCAAATGGCTAATAGGAAGCAAGTCCTTTCATGTATATTCACAGGCATTTGCAAACAACAAACACAAGCCAGGTCATACGACATATTCACTAGCTTCCAACACTTATAGGAAGCAGTGGAGGATCCATGAATTCCTCACCATGGCCAATCAATCATCACATTAAACTTGCTGCAATGCTCCTTTGTTTCAGAGGGCAAATCTATAATGATTTCTAAGCCACAGCTAAGGCCTGTGAAGGACTGTCCATGGTATTATTTCACATTATCTTCGGAAATTATATTTTTATTTACTTTTTTTTCCTTTCACTTGCAGCGCCCGCATTTACGTGAGGGAAAAAATAAAAATGCACAGAGAGCTGTAAGGGAAGAGAGAAGAAAGAGAAAGACATAAATAGTATCTTTATCTACAGGGTTACATTGCACTCTGCTTTTATGTTCAGACACTGTTTGTTCATCGTTTGCATAATATATCATTTCACAAAATCTATAATATAACCTTTTTTTTGTGGCATGATATTGACTGTCCCTTTTGGAAGACAGGGAATTTATACATCTGATCAAGGTATGCTCCCTCATTAATCAAAACAAATTTAAGGTTTTACCCTTAGCATGACTAAATATGAACATCAAACAGGCTTTGGCTAACATGAAGGCCATGATCTGTGGAAAAACTTCCCGGGTGAAGCTTGCCCATCACTCATCTTGTCAATATAATTATTCATCAGATTGGCTGCTTGTGTTCTGTCCACTTGGCTGACATGACCTTACGATGAAACCTGGAGTTTTGTTTATATTTTTTATGGTACCCAAATTGCAGCTAAGGGATGGAAAAAGCTGTAAACAGGTGAACAACAGAGCTTGGAAAGGCTTAGCAGAAAGGCTCATAGAACATTTTGTCTTGCAATTGATGATGGACAAAAATTGCAACTCTGGCCTTATTTCCTTTGCAGGAGAATAAAATATAGTTATAGAATATCAATAGTTGATTTCTTTATAATAGTGGCTAATCAAATCAAAACATTCTGATGTTTTTGTCTGTTACAAAAGCACAGGCATTACAATAGAAAACCACAATCTCTGATCAATTCTTGCTGACTCATAATAATTACTAAAATATAAGAATGTGATTAGGGTTAACATGTGAAATGAGAGGTCTCATGTATAATCATTATGGTGGTATTTATGGGCCAATAAAGAAATCACATTAGATTTCTATTTTCCTAACTGGAAAGGTGCCAGAGCAATGAAAAATACAGTAATTTTTGTTGATGTCAAGTGGGGAGGCAGAAGAGAATTGTGCACAACAGGTTTGTGGGTCACTGAATCTTTCCTAAGAATGACTGGGGAAAGGTACAAAATACCATATGGACTGAAATTGGCCTGGGTGTAATTGCTTTGCATTTTTTATTATGGAATAAATGATGGAAAATAAATAAATAGTTTCTGACACTTAATAAAGCTTTTGTCATGTATTTTTTTAAAAAAATAGTGACAAGATGTCATTATGTAATTATTTTCAGTTTAGAATTAACCTCTGCATAAATTAGGGCAATGTAACCACTTTTTCGCATAAATATTTCCAGAAATACTTTTCAAGTACCAAAAAGTGGCTTTTTGCAAAAACGTTTATTTGCACATTATAAGTATCTTGACTCTCAAATGCAGGGGGTTAAAGCTGTTTGTTTTCCTAGTACTACAAAAGAGTTACTAAGAACTATCTCAGAAGACAAACCAAAGAAACTTTTCCATACATTTTGAAGTCATGAAAGAAAAAGCCCTGATTTTCACAGAAACCAGTCTCTGATCAACAAATATGTTGCACAGGGAGAACCTTAATTATGGGTTTCTGTGGAGGAATGTGCTCCCTAAGAGGCAATCAAATCCTCCACAAGGAAAAATTTTCAAGGCTGACATAGTAACTGTCAAGTGGAAATAGAAATGAGCTGATAACGTAATTGTTACTCTGGCAGATGAACTATAGCATATTAATTTAATACATGCTTTATGTATAGTTAAGTACCAAACTTATTCTGTGCTACCTCCAGATGGAGCAGAAATGAGGAACCTATGACTTGCACAGAGGACGAATGACATCTGCAACTCAAGGATTATTAGGACCGCAGATACTTGAGTTATTAAGATATCAACTTCAAACTTGGAGAGATAAAACAGTCAGAATAAGCAATACAGAGCACAATGAGGAGGCAACCTGATCTGAAACAAGACCAATCAGCCTTGATGGCTGACCCCAGTCTTTGAAGCACTCTATCTGAGTCACAGACTGATTCCAACCTCTTAGCTTCTAAATAGGCATTGAAGACCCTTTCTTCTATACAATGCTTGGGGGCTGACAATAAAGGCAGCTTAGCTATGGCAGCATTGTATTTTTAAGTTGTATATAAAACATGTATAACTAAATAAATTTATAAAAAAACATAACACACTGAAATATAGGTCTCGAATTTTGCACAAATAAGGGGTCGGAATATAGTTTTAGTTATTGAATGAGATAAAACCAGTACATAGAAATAAAGCCTAAGTCGACTGGTTAGCACCATTGGTTTTAGCACTGAGCAGGAAATAAGCAAAGGCCTTGTCATTCCCCTTGTTGTTTAATATATTTATGGAATATTTTGGTGATGTTGGAGGTGCATTTGTTGGTGACATGAATATACATGTGCTTTTATATGCAGATTATTGTGTTTGGCCAAATGTTTTGCAATGAATGATAAATAGATTCCATGAGGTCATAATGAGCATGGATTTATATACTAATATATCAAAGATCAAAGTCATTGTGTTTGACAGAGTAAATGAATAAACGATTGCAAGTTATACATAAATGATGAAAAACTAGAGCAAGTGGATGAATTTGTGTGTGTATTTTGGTAGCTAAAAATGTGAAAAACAATGGGGAAACTTTAAGATATGCAAATGCTAGTAGAAAAGTAGTTGGTAATATGTAGTCTGTTGTGAGGAATAGATGGTTGTCAAAATTAGTTTAAATAATCTTGTTTTGTTACAATGAGATAAAAGTTAGATACATTAGAAGAAACATTAAATAAATTGAATGCAATGGGAAGGGATACTTAAGAAGTTACAGTCGATTAGCGAATGCATGGGCGAAAGCAGGGAGTAATTACGTTCAAGTTACGTGATTCACTCCTACGAATCCTCGAGTTATGAATGCAGTTGTCAGGCTCCATTACTTCTGTAACTTGAGAATTACTTGTACAAGTGTGTGAGATGGGGGATTCCTAACCATTTAGGCATTTGATATACTAGAAGTACTAATTGCCTGTTTGAAATTAACAAACTCAGGTGAAAGATGTATGGTAAACTCAGTGCTGGGAATGCTATTATTTGGTCCACAGGGACAAAGCATCTGCTGGACCAGATCAAAAAAATGTTTGTTCCATCATCCTCTTTCCCCCTAGTGACCTGCTATCTCTGAGAAAGGAGAAAAAAAGACAACAGCACTTGTCCCACTGTGGTTTCTGCCCTTAGTGATTAGTGATTATAAATAAAAAAATAAAAAAATAAATGTACTGAGTTTTATATTGGAGAAAACATTTATTATGATTAGAAGCCAAACACAGCCAATTTCAATTTTTTGTCACTGACTACTGACTTCGTTTCTTTCTGTCCCCGACTTTCTCACACTTTTTCCTTCCTTCCTTCCTTCCTTCCTTCCTTCCTTCCTTCCTTCCTTCCTTCCTTCCTTCCTTCCTTCCTTCCTTCCTTCCGTCCTTCCTTCCTTCCTTCCTTCCTTCCTTCCTTCCTTCCAGTAAGCAAAATATTATTCCTTAATATTTGTTCTATTTATTCGTTTTCCATAATAGGAAACATAATGAGAAAGATAAAAAGATATGCTATTGCCAAATTGATGTCTCCAAAATGGATAGCAAACCAAAGCTGCCTTCAGCTTTATAAATTGATATGATCAATCTCTGTGTGAAATCTAGATCACATTCTTTACCTTTTAAACAGCTAATGCAAAAGTCACCCTAGCAGTATTCCCTAACTTCAGATGCAGAAATATTTATGCATCTGAAGCATTCTTCATGGAATTAGATAAGATGTAGAAACAATTTTACAGCAGACTAAGGAGAGGGACATGTCAACCCCTACAGTGAACAAATGTTTCATTTGAGCCAGAAATTGACTTTTGGTAATGACTCGGTCTGTAGGTTTCTAAGTAGGTCTCTGCTATGTTCTCACTTGAATTATGAACCACATTCAGGTACTTTATGAATAGTTTCCTTGTATCATTAATACCAATGTTGCTCTGTTAACTTCCCATCTCCCTGTTACATTTTTCAAACAAATTGTGAAAGGAATATTCATCTGAGCAAAGGAACTTTTGGTACTTCTGGATTTAAACCAGACCAGTATTCCAATGGAATGCCATACAACAATCCTGGTCTTCTTTTAGGGTGGTGCTTTTTTTTTTTTAGCTTCTAAAGGCTACTGTTGAAAAGAATCCATTTTTCAATCAAGTCACTATACGCAAACCGCTTGAATGAGATTTTATGGATTTTAGAAAGAAAACTCACAGTGCATTAATAAGAAATATATATTCTATAAAAAAATATAGAAATCTCATTTTTCCCTAAAAGAAATAGGTCCTTTGCTTTAGATACTTTCACAAGTCAAGTGAGTTTTTCATCAGAAAATTAAGTAATGAACAGATGTGAATTGTTAGTACATAAAAATATAGCAGATGTGCACAATTCTAATTTTAGCATAACACTTACTTCTTTTCACGATGTTCATGTTAGTCAGATTTTCTATGAATTTGTTTTTATTATTTTCTGTCTATGGCTCTGCATTTCATCCCATATTGGCTAATTTATATACAGGTAGTCCTCAACTTACAACAGTTCATTTAGTGGCTGTTCAAAGTAACAACGGCACTGAAAAAAAGTGACTTATTACCATTTCTCACAGTTACAACCTTTGCAGCATCCCCATGATCATGTGATCAAAATTCAGATGCTTGGCAACTAGTTCATACTTATGACCTTTACAGTGTCCTGGGGCCATGTGATCACTTTTTGCAAACTTCTGACAAGCAAAGACAACGGGGAAGCCAGATTCACTTAACAACCAGGTTACTAACTTATCAACTGCAGTGATTCATTTAACAACTGTGGCAAGAAATGTCAAAACTCACTTGACAAATTCCTACTTAACAACCTACATTTAGGCTCAATTGTGGTCTTAAGTCAAGGACCACCTACATTATTTGGATAGCTGTTGAGTTTTTCTGTGTTTAGCAAAATGTCTTATTCTGCATCAATGCCACATAAATATTCAACAAATCTGGGTATCAAAACAATTGTATCCCTTTCACATATTCAGAGAAGAGGCTGTAAAACTGGTCTTAATGTTACCATTAGAGACTCACATCAAGAACCACTTTCAGTGGAGTCCTGTTGAATGGACTGAGGATAATGAGCAATATGGTTTCGTGAATGGAACTAGTGATTCATGCATTGACTTTGTTATCTTTGCCCAAATGCATGGCAGCAGCATGGCCATTTAGGTGATTTCAAAAAGGCAGGGTTAGACCTCTTTGGTATATGGGTGGAGAGTACTAGAAAATCCAGAGCAGTAGGTTAGACTGGGCAGTTTGAAAACATGTGAGAAGATGGAAGATAGAACTGCCAAGAACATATATTTATGGAAAACAACTTTGGGCAGTATTCATTACACTGTCCAAACCAATCCCACTTCCTTTTTATTATGCATGTGCATTTTTGATCAAACCAGAGAAGGGTCCATAGTAGTATTGAAGAATAAATAAGCAACATGGCACTGGGAATGTGAAAACAACTTACAGTTTTTGAGAATTTTCAGGATGTAATATTTCATACTAAAGAGCTGTCAGTTTTATAGTCCTTTTCTACATTCAACATAATAAATGGTAGCATGTTTTTAGAAGTAAATCTGCAAGTGGGCGATTAGATTCTTGCATTAGTTGTCTTCTATTTTATGCTGTTCTGGGCTAAAAGACTTTTGTAAAAGGCATTGAGTTGGCAGTCACAAGATAATCCCAACTATAATATAAGGAAAAATTTCCTTCCCAGTAAAAATGTATCTTGATTATGGAAATCATCAAGAAAGAAACATCTTTTTTGGTTTTAATTTTCAGAAAGGAAATGGAAGTTAAACCTCTTCCCCTAATACATCCCAAAATGCATACCATTAAGTATTTTTGTATTGCTGTTATATCAAACATATGAGTTGTTCATATGCTTTAAATTTTAAATATTTTACATATCATCTTTCCAGAAACTCCTTAGGCTGCTCATTCAATGCAAAAACAATACATGCAAACTGAGGAACACTTAAAATACATTGAAAATTCCCATTCCGCACACCAAAGGGATGGAAAGAAGAAGAATTAAAGTGAAAGGACTTCTGAAACCTTATATGTAACACTTTATTGAATGTGTAGTATAGATGCTACCAATTCATTCTTACTTAAGCAAGTAAGTGCACCAGAGGAGAACGAGCTGGATTTGCACCAGAGAGAAAGAAGAGTGGCTTTTCCTGCACTGTCACTCAAGGCCCCTCCTTTCCTGGAGCTGCCTTGCAAACAGATGCCACAAATGGGAAGGTTCAGAGCCTGTACAGAGCACCATTTCATCTCTCCACTGAAGTAGTACCTACCCATCTACATGCATAGAAGATACTTTTGAACTGTTAGGTGGACAGAAGCTGAGGCGAGTGACAGGAGCTCGCCTTGCCATGCAATGCTTGGACTCAAACCGCCAGAGCTGAAACCATCTCCAGCATCATTAAGCCACAGAGCCACCATGCCTCCTTGCACCTAGATGATATCTGAAGAAAGCCCAAATCACTGGGAACAATGATTTTTGAGAAAGTTTAAATAACTTCTCCTTCTTGCAAAATGCAGAGCTCTTAATCTGCATCAGACTATAAACAAGTAGGCTTCCTTGGGATTGCTTTGGAAGTTATTGAACTCTATTAACAACGTATCCAAAGTTCAGATTCTATTATTTGGAGAAGAAAGGCACTTAAATTTTCTCCACAGAGTTTTGCTTTGTTTTGTATTCGGCATGCACTAAAGGTATTCTTTTAAGCCACGGACCAGGATACCTAAAGAACCATTTCATCCTAATTACACTGACTTGTCCCTTTCAGTCAAGCAGGGCCCTCCTACGTATCCTGTCAATCAAGGAATTGTGACTGGTGGGATTTATGAGGAAGGCCTTGTCAACTGATGCCCCCACCCTTTGGAATATCTTAACCCCAATGGCGAGGTGAACCTCCACTCTCTGGTTTTCCAGAAAGGTGTTAAGATACGGCTTTGCCAATTAGCATGGGGGTATTATGCAGCCCTGGGGATGACTGGTGTCTTGAAGACTCTCCGCTGCCTTGTTAATCTTTCAGCTTTTTGAATTGTTAACTTTGATGTTTATTTTTACTTGTAAGATTTAACTTGTTCTTAATTCTGTTTCTAATCTATGCTTTTATTCATGGGTTGATATGGCTTCATTATGATATTGTAAATTGCCCAGAGTCACTTAGGTGAGATGGATGGTGTATAAATGTAATAAATAAACAAAAAAATAAATAAAATAAAATTGGTTAGGAAAATATGCTAAACTGGAGAAACTGATAGAAAAGAACCGACTGGACCTGAGATCTGTGAAATATATAAATTACCAATAAAAGAAGAATCTTAACCATTTTAATTATTGAAAAATCTAGGAAAAGTGTTGAAAGATAGTTGGAATATGTAATTAAACTTAATGCCCCAAATAAGAAAGAAAATCACCGGTGCCATTAACATCAAAGCCACATTCAAAAATGCAGGCTTTACAACTGATAAGCTCCTTCTAGAAAAAGAAAGAATCAGAAAAATCTCCATATGTCAGTGTCACTTGAGTAAAACTGACATGATAAAAGCAAATATGTGAAGAAAGAAAAGGCAAGGGAGGGGAAGGGGGGGTGTCAGGTTCCTGCTCCCAGCAAGATTGTATCATGTGAAGTCTTTAAGTAGTGAACTTTGTTAAAAAGTAACTAATTCTCAGGCAGCTAAGAAAAATGACTTTTCTTCTTCTTCTTTTTCTGTAGGCTGCAGATGGACCTCTTGCACCCTCCATATCAAAGCAAAAGAAGGAAAAAAAGTTAGATTGACAGAATGACTCTTTAGATAAGTTTTGGCTCAAAAGCACAAGTGGTTAATGTTCTTTTCTCTCAGGGTTGATCTTACATTATTTCACAAAAGGCTTAATCTTAATGATTCACAAAGGATGAAGCCTGATATCCCAGCGATATGCCAATGAATAAAATATATTTCTTTTAAGAGCAGTAAAATTAAGTAGGAAAGAAAAAGTCTTAGAACTTATTAAGAGTCTTAATTCCGATCTTTTAGTAAAACCTGAAGAAGGCGCCTTGTGCATTCAGCGGGGTTGAGATGTACGGTATTTGTTCTGCTCGGCGACTTCTTTTTAGAATTCTGAAATTCCAAAAAGTCCACACCAAAAGTAACCTATCTATGCTTTCTGCTGCTTGCAGTTATAGAAATAAATTTGCAACTAAATCTGTCCTAAAGTACATGAGAATCACTTTTAGACACTTCTAAAAAGAGAAAGGTTGTTGTGCTTTGGCATGAAGATCAAACCTCTAATTTTCCTAATCAGCTTAAACCCCCC